>PVMI01070871.1:0-22068 GCA_008528875.1 Aulacorthum solani | reverse complement strand
ATAGCAGGAGCATGTTTGCACCATTCCATACATCGATATTAACTTCTAACTTAACGCGATATATTTAGCAAAAATTATTTCAGATTGCTGAGTTCAGAAATTAACAATAATAAGAATCAATGTTAATCCATCTGTTTTCTAAACTCAGAATCAATTTATCATTGAATTCAATATTATTACCTATCCATAAGTCATTATTCAATAATGAGGTACTTAGATACATTCATACGTACTTTCTCTCTTTTATTTTTTTGTATTAATTCAAATGTTATAACCTTTAAAGACTTGGATTTTTAATAAAATATTTATAATAACATTTTCTAAAAATTACATAATTTGCAAAATTGTTTTGTTTTATTTACAGTTATTTGACATTTTCAAACTTCTTAAAAAAATTCTAGTGGTGTATAAACGATAAAAAAACATTTATAAACTAACATTTATTGTAAATAAAAACGTAATAATCGTCATAACTTGAAACATTTAACTGAATATTACTTAGAATCTATGATTAAATAATTATCTAAGTTTTAGATAATAATTTAAACATACAAAATAAGATTTTCAAAATATTTAGACACATTTTTAGAAAATTCGAATTATTTAACTTTTTTTCCCTACATTTTTATAAAAAGAAAGTTTCGTGTATGCTTGGAGAAAGGCTAAAATATTTTTATGATATTCTACAAAAGTCGCTCTTACAGCAATCTAAAAATGTCGAAAGTGCATAACAGGCAGATTTTTTTTGTAAGTATTTCAAGTTTTATTTTGACGGAATTGGATATTTGAACGGAGAATAACGTTAAACATTTGAAAAATACAATTACCTACACAATGACGAGATAATTATAAATTGACAACTTCTATATAGATACAATAGTGAATAGAGGGTTTTCCCCGTTTTTAATTGTATGTTTAATACCTATGTATTATACATTTATACACCATTGTTCTAAATAAAAATGGTATAAAAATAAACACATAGAGATCTATGCACGTGTCTAAACTAGTTATTCTGATGATATTAAATTTTATTTCGAAATTTAAAATTCCGAAGCAAATTTTTTTTCATTATTTCGATACATAAAAATTGGAATTTGAACGAGTATTTAATTAGTTATAAACTTATAACTAAAAAATATTTAAAGTTTAGATGACCTGCAGAGAAACGTATACCAACATTTGGATCCAGTGTCACACTGGAATACTTTAAATAATTAACTTAAAATACTAACTAATTAATTACATGTCTTAAAAATATTCTGTTTCGAAATACCAAATTGAAAGTTCATGCTGTTTATCAAAAAATATAAGACTTAAAAAACGGTACAGCGTTTACAAAATTGTAAAAATATACATTTACTTGGCATCAAATTGTGTCAGTGTAAAAATATGTTTTCAATAACGTTGAGACTTTTCGAAATAATGAGTGCATGGACTAGGTGTCCAATCGATCCAAAGAGGTCAGCTTTTGTATGTAATTTTATTTAGTATGTTTAATGTGTTGTTCTTACCTTAAAAATAATTTAGTTAAAAACACATTTCTAAGCATGTAGGTAACCGCTAGCCATACAATAGGTGTCGTGTGTAACCCATCAAATTGAGTAAGTCACTGTAATGAAGGTGTTAAATTTGAATTCAATGATAAATAATTTCATACGAAAAAATATAGTTCTTATCAAAGACTGTCTATCAGCTTAAATTACTAAGTATATTTTAAGATACATATATGTACCTATTTATATTGCTATTATATTATTTTATTTTACTATTACTAAATACGTATACGGTAGGTTGAATTATTTTTTGCCTAAAAAATTACATTCAATATTCAGTTATAACAATTAATTTAATTTATATCATAATATATTATATTATCATTAACTTTTGAGTCAATTTACCGACTTGATGTTGAATAGTACGAAGAAAAGGTATATGGCATAAATGTACAATAGCTTAAAATCAATCTAATATTTTTAAAAATGCATTGCATCTCTTATAATTTGTAAATTATAATAACATGCATAAAAGTTTCAAATCCTCACAAATAATATTACTGAATTACATTATTACAACAAAATAACTAAAAACGTTATTCTTCGTTTATATTTCTAATACCTGAGTTATAATTTAAACTTCAAATAGGTACTTGCACAAAAATCATGCTCGTGTATTTTTAATCAACACTTGTCTCTACAGTTAAGTTATAATAGGAAACTGGAAAACAAAATCGATTTTGTGTAAGAATTTCCGTTTTTCTAATATTTTATTTTATTTTATTATAATCGTAAATATTATTTTAATATAATTATATTATTAATTTTATAATAATATTAGATAAAAAAATATTGTTAAGAACACAAAATTTGTTTTTTTTTCATTATTTCATTGTGGCATGTATAATGTAATAAAAACAAAGTTATAAAAAAAGATTGAATAGGTTGTACAATATTATACGTATTTTGTATACACTTAATTATATTTAATAACTTATCGGTGGATTGTCATGCAAAATAAATTACAAATCATGAAAGTATAGACTATGATAACTATTATATTAGGTTTAACTCATGATATTTGAAATTGAAATAACTAAATTGTATACATCGCATAAACACGAAAATACAATAATAATTGTATTTCAAATATTTACATTATCCAAAGCTAATGGTTATTCGACATTTTCCATTATAATATGTTAATCCTATAATATTAAATTAAGCATCGCATAATATTTTATGAATAATGTCATAGGTATTATGAGCTAATGATAGTTTGTATCAAATCTGTCCTATTCCGCTTCGACAAGTTCCAACATAAGTACTTGTATTTCATAGTTGTTATTTAGCCACTGATATATACATAATCATATACATGTGCAAATCGTATATAACGATGCATATTGTATATACTATATATTACATGAAAATGTAAATTAGTTAACACATTATTATTCCCAGATCTCAGTACCGTATCATTCAAATAATATTTTGTTGCGACCTAACCTAAGAATTTACGACCTCCTCATTTATTGTATTTTATTGATCCAAAATTTAAAACAAAATTTTTTTCAGCCTGTGGCCTGTCTTATTATTCACCGTTGCAAAATTGAAAAATGTAAAAAAAAGTCTTACTTTGATAACTTTTGACCCACAAAACGTTTCATGAGTAGGTATTCATTTTTACAATGGTATAAACATACAAAACTCGAAATCAAATCGATAAACGAAAAAAAAGCAATAGTAAAATTAATCTAAGTGAAGAAGCCTTTAAAAAATATGTATAAATGTATTTATAATATATGCGTATAATATACTCACGTCTGGTTTTCATTGTTAATTGAACATGCTAGCAAAATGAAACGCATAAATAAAATAACTGAATTTTCTACAAGACAGCGGAGTGGGCGCAACGCGAAAACACCTCCAAAGACATCGCATGCATACTAACTCGGAGGATCCTACAATACACCTGTACAGCTATATCACAGAGACAAACCATTATATTATGTTAGGTAATACGTTGGCAAGAGTAGCACGTCCAGTGTATTTGAACTTTCACCTCGTCTCTACTCCAAAATCTACAAATATAAATAAATGCATTAGTGTTCTGGTGTCCATGCATCATACCTAAGTATGGGTTTACTATTTAATATGCACGTAAAAATTATAAGGATTAGTGAACTATACCTGCATAGTACAATATTTAATTATTTAATATTATACTATTTATGCTCAATGTCTATTTGTTGTATTAACACAATATAATGTAGATGTATTGCACATCCATGAACTCAATTTGCAATCGTTCATAAAAATAAAAACCGTTTTTAAAACTCCAAAGCTCAATTTGATATAATACTAACATTTCACATTCATTAAATATTTTATTATAAAATCATATTATTATAAGTTCAAGGTGAATCATATGTGAGTGAATTGTTTGATTTTACTTAAAAAAAAACTTCCTTTTGATATTAATAATATAGATCTTTCTAGATATTTGGGACTGGATTCCTTATTTAATATCTCCCCCTCCCAACAAAGGAAAACTAGATAAAAGTTTTATATTTCACTAATCAACCTATATTTTCAAGGTCTTTTGGTCCCATGATATCAAACCTTTTGAGATTTTTCCATAAGTTGACGAATTTTATCATTAAAATTGCAAAAAAAAGTGCATTTTAAAATGTTGGTTTAACGGTTATATAAATAGTTTATAATTTGTATATATATTACAAAAACCAATATAATACAAACATTTATATGTTATTGTGTGTTGTTATTGTATGTTTAAACGTAAAAAATAAACTTTAAAAAGTTTGATACCTATACTTACCTTTTAAAATATTGTTCTTCTATTGAAATCTAAATAAAAAGGTAAATTCTGCAGTTGCAATTTTTCAAAAAATGAGAAACCTTCACCCTTGGTATACACAATATAAATATACTTAGTGATAAAAAAAATACAATCATGCAGTTATTCATTGATCAAATAGTTTTGATACCTAACAATATGAAATAATTTTGGATGGAAATAATACGAACTGTTTCAAAAGTCAAGCCTCAACTATTAATAATTACATAGGAACGCATACGCCATGTGTATACATTATATTTAATTAGGTATTAAAATATATTATATATTAGCATTTCTTTTTTGTTTATTAAAAAATAACCTTCGGCAGTGTGTCTTTTGGAAACTGTTACATTTTTGGTATGTAATTATATTAGTTTTTATTAAGAGAAATTTCACGGTTATATTTGGATTAAATAATAGTACAATTGAAACAGTTACAATTTTAATAATGTATTTTTTATTTTATTTTATTTTTTAATTTTTAATTATTAAACTCATTTGTTAAATCCTGAATACTGGAAGCAAAATAAAATGAACAATATTGAAATTGTCAGAACTTATGAATAATGTAAAGCACATTCCTATACATAATAATATTACAGAATTTTAGTGACCTCTTGAATATTTTATAGCTTTATGCAACATGTCAAATACTCTCTATCCTCGAAATCATATATTATGCTTGCGATGGAGACAGGTAAAGCCATTAAGATAGAATTTTTTCAACAATACTACGTATCTCTCAAGTCTTTTTAATTTAACTTATTTAATTATTAAAATTAATCTATTGATTTTTTTTTAAATATGTTTATGGGTTTAAAAATGTATTACTAGTCAATAGGTAATTTTATTTGCTTTCGTCATTGTTGAAATAGAAATTTGTTTCGTAAATATGCAAACATTGTATGATGGTCAACCGTTGATCAGTAGGTTCTAGAATTATATTTTGAAACCTAATTTAATAAGTTATTTGTTTAGTTCAGAGTTCTTATAACACTTGAACCATGGTCAAATGTATAATCAAGTTTGCTTTGTATATTTGTTTATGCCATTTTGAAAGAAAAAAATACGTGTTGGTAATTGAAGGATATTGGCTTTCTGGAGTGGGCTGAAAACGTAACGTAAAGAAACGATTTCTAAGTAAATATTTAAAAATAAAAGAATGGACCTTAAAATACTACCATGATGATAATTTATAAGACAGTTATACCTTATACAATAATACATAAACCTGTATAAATAGTTTCTTATTAATTTTGATCCCGAATATGTTAAAAAAATCGAGGAAGTAGCTCTGCGCCTCTGCTGTATAATATAGGTTTTGACCGTATTCCGTCATTGCTTGGGTCATTGTAATCGTTATTATGGTATTAGGTATCTATACTTTACCATGGTCCATATGATGGCGCAAATAGCTAATAGATTTGTGGTATAGGCAAAATAGCTTAAAATCAGTCTCAAAAATTTGAAAATTGAATATAGAAAATAACAATACATACATTACTGGTAAAATGTTTCAATAAAAACTAACAAAAAAATAACTCAAATCGGTAGGGTTAAGAATAAATGTTATTTTCATCAACATTTTAACTTAAAAAAAAATTTAAAAAAATTAAAAAAAATTACGCATTTGTAATTTTGAGACTTCCGCTCATAAAAAATTAATATAGCTTTACGCTAAGCATTATTTTTTTATGACAACTGCAAGTCGTAATAGTTTAGGATTTCTTTACGAGTTATGAGGAGCTTTGTATTATATATTTTTCAATCCTTAGATGTTAAAATAAAAAAATTATTTGAGTTTTGCATTACAAACTTATTTTAAAATTATTGTCCTGAATCATATCAAAAATTACTAACTTCAAGCGCTTCAAAAATGATGACTAAGCATTATCTATATTTTTGAGTTGCTTTAAATAAACTTTTGAGTAACCTTGTATCATATCTTCAAACTTTTTGTCCACATCACAGAAACATTTTCAAATATCTAAATATCTCTTCCCTACTGCCACATCACAAAAATTACAAGCTACATACTATTTGGTATCAGATATAGTCCTCAATATTGAGGAGAAGAGCATTTTTTTCGTATGAAAAGGCTCTTTAGATGTAAAAGAACATCATAATAAAACCAAAACATTCATTGCTCCTCAAAATCTAAAATATATTATTTTTATTATGGCCCCTACAAGTGTCAATATCATTGACGTTGATGTATAAGTATTTGCCTACTCTCGCGGGGTGAAGTTTTGTAAGTTGAAATTTTGATGTTGATAATTTTTAACCAAAAGATTGAAAAACACTTAAACCAGTAGCTTGAATATTATTGCTACCTTTTTTTATATTAACTAAATAACCAATGACTTTACTTAAATTTCTAGTATGTGGCTTCATAACTAAAAGAGGAATGGATACTGATTTACTGCATACTTTATTCTGTATCACTGTGTTAAGAAATAATAATAAATAATAATAACTTGTAAGTTTATAAGTTATAACATGACTATATAAATAAATATAATATCATTGAGTTATAATAATAAGGAATCTAATAAACAGTCATGAAATTGATTAAATATACTCATATAGATATAAATACAACTATAATACAACAAATTACAAGATACAATAAATTTAATCAATTCTTTATAACAGGGTGTAGTAGGTACTATAATACTATATCCATTGTCAATTTATATAATTCCACTGGGTTATATACTCATAAGGTTCAACTAGGGTTTAGCACCCCCAAAATAAATTATTCAATAGTTTCCTAAAATATTATAAACATTTTAGAATTCAACTGTGATTCTTATTTATTTTTTGGGAAAAAATTAAACAATTTGATTTTTATTTAAAGTGTATAATTATTGATTTATATTGACATATGGTGAATATCATTAGCAGTAAGAGGCCTGTATGCCTGTATTCTTTTTGGAGGAAACGATTAATGTTAGTACCTACATCGGTACAATTATTATACATAATTTAACAGTACCTATCCATATACCTATGCACTGAACTATAATTTACACACAGGTCAAAAATGAAACTTGAGCAAATAAATACTTAATGGATTACGTGTAATATCGGGGGTGAGGGACATCCCCACTCGACATTTTAGTCCTGGTCATATACCCATAGACATAACTAGAAAATTGTATTAGGACAAGCCAAATAATAAATATCGAAAAAATTCTGATTACAAAATAAGTTTTTTATTTAAATTTTAAATTGTATTAAGTCAATGTGTTATCCAGTCGGTATCAATAGGTCAGGCAATGGACTGAATGACCGACTGGCTGATCGAAGTTGTCCTAGTTATACGACCGAATTGATAAGTTAAAAATAAAAATAAAGTATTATCATTATTTTATAACATGATAAGAACTTGTTCAAAAATGCCGGTTTTAGGCAATATTTTAATATAGTCTATCTCCTATGAATGATTTATAGTTTAAACTTTTAAGTAGATATTTGGTTTTAGGTTTTTAATTGATTGTAATATGTCATTTTGATTTTTGACTAATTTTTCTTATTAAACAGTAAATACGCTTTTTAATGGTTGATGTAAGTAAAGAAGAAAATGAGACAACTAAACTACCAATGGTCACTAAAACATCAAGTGATACTATAGGTATTATTATTTAATTACACTAATTATTAATTCTTCATATACTTATATCATCTATTTAAACAAACACGATCATAATATTATGTCAATTTTAGCATCAGCCGCCTTTTTAACATGTGTTGCGGCTGGTGCTGGTATATTTGCGTTTGCGTCAACTCTAGCATCAGCTAGAAAAACAGATCCTACCATGTTTTCTAAAGGACAAGCTCCTTTGCAACCCACTACTGAATCAGGTGTACAGCTGGCCATTAGAGCACTGAAATGGGGAACATTCTATGCTGTTGGTGGCTGTGGACTGTTTTTTTACGGTGTTTGGAAAATGAGCGGCGCTAATGATGCAAGTATCTTTTTTAATACAACTATTATAGTTAAGCGATTGTTGTATTATGTATATTGTATAAAAACTAAAAAGAAACGTAGCAGTTTATATTGTATTCCAATACAATTAAGACAACTAAGTTGATACTTAATGTATGTTCTGTGTCATCGTGCTTTTCTCTTTTCATTCAATTTTCAACAATCACAGAAAGTCAACCTAGTTTTCACAAAGATTGTTTTCATATTTTTAAAACAAAAGTATACAATTTTTCCACAATTGTGCATGACTAAAAGTTCAAACATTTAAGAACTTATGTTATCCAGTTTTTAATAATTTAATATATATTGAATGAAACACACAAAAAGAATATGAATTACCAATGTTTTATTTCGAATTGAAAGATTGTCCATAGGTATACATATAAAAACTTTGCAGATATTTGTAAATCTTCCATAAACATAGGTGTGCGCAGACTCTTGGTTGGGGTGCACTCATGTCCGTTATAAGTTAGGGCCCACAAGAATTTTGAAAGTCATTAGATACGGGCAATTTTTTTATTGCATTTCATACTGTGAAAATTGATCAAAAACTATTTTTATAAAAAAAAGTATGTTTATAAATAAATTAAGATATGTAGAAAACAATATAAAAATTAACGAAACAATTTATTTATGGGTAACATACCGTAATTTGAAAAATTATTCAATTTTCAGTGAACGACTCAAACACAGGTAGTTGTAGATCATTGGAAACTTTCATTAAAGCTAACTTGTAATGACAGCTTTGTGCTTTTGATATTCGGTTTTATTTTTGTAGAACCTACTTTAATTAAAGCTTCAAAAACTAAATGTTTTAGGTAATACAATTACAGTGAAACCTCGGTATCTCAAATTCTCAAAGGACCAAAAAAAATAATGTATATATCCAAACTTCAAATTAGGTAATTTAAGACATGTGAATGAATGATCAGGACTGAAAACAAGTCAATGTACAGAAACTTTGAGGTACTGAGGTTCCACTGTATTTAAATACAGAATACCTCAAGCAAAAAAAAAAATTAACCAATCCATTGGGGTCTTTATTTATTAGTTGGTAGTGCCCTACGTGAATGGTTCCCGGTGCCTGGGCTCGCCTATGTCCATAAACTGTAATTTATAGTTATTACTTATTACTATTTCAATAATTCATATTTTGTGTGATTGTTTAAGGGATCATCTTTATTGTATGCTACCCCAAAACAAAGTATAGATAATAAGACACTTGATTAAAAGTACAAAATGAATGTGTAAATAAATATATGTTATCCATAATCATGATACTTCTCAGGGTTCAGCACAGTGAGCTATTCTTAGTAGCCTGTCAACTTTTAGACCAACAATTTTTAACTTTCTTCCGTACAATTTTATCTTTAAACTGCTTTACAAATTGGAAGTAGTTATACATTTAATACAAATAAAAATATTAAATTTAATGAGTCAAACAAACTAAGACATCTTGTAAATTAAATAATTTATATTGTATTTGTATTAACATTTTTTTTTTTTAATCTCAAATTTATTGTGAATTTAAGTTGAATAAAGAGCACGTAGTAAACATTTTATTTTGTAAATATCATAGCTGTTTGAAGTGGTAACTGGTAAGCCAGTTTTAAAATTAATACCTACTTATGTCAAGTACTTAAAATATTCATATAGTATCTAAAATACAAACATTTTTTATTATAACAGATTAGAAAATATTTACTAGCAATGACGCCAAACTTTAAAAAAAACACTTATGTCCAATGTACTTTATACCAATTTTATATGAGGTACCACTTACCCATAACTATTGCCTATTGCAAGGTACAGTTAACTTAGATATGCTAGAACCAGCCATCCCATTACAGATATTGTTTTAACATATGTAAGTTGGGATTTGCATCACAGTTAGCAAGTGCCAAGTGGATTCCTTACTCAATCTCAACCATGAATTTACGATATAATGCACTTAAAACTTACAAAAATAAATTCTACTCATTAATATTGTATATTTTCAAAGATTAGATGTAATTTCAAAACTTTTTTATATTTTAAACTAGCTGTTCCTGCTCTGCATTGCCTGTGACAAATTAAAAGTTGCCAGTGAATTTATCCCTTTACTCTGTTAAATGAAACTGTACAGATTTTTAACAGTTATTTGTGTTATATTGACAAAATACAAAATACAGGCAATGATTAAATATACAGTATATATAATCAATGATACAGGTCTAAAATTATATCCAATCATAAAATTCATTTAATTTTCTGTGACCTATAGGCTATGCATGCATGCATACATACAAAAATCGCCTATTATTAACAAATAGATTAATAGATCTGAGTTAGTATACTATAACAATTTTATTATTTTATCTATCTCAGTATTAGTTTATTGTATAATTATGTATAATAAATCTGGTAAAAATGACTCATTTTCATAATGACAGTATAATCTTTGAATTTAGTGTTGTTAATCAGTAATCCACATTATAAAAATGATAAAAGTAATAATTGAATTATAGCTTTTTAATATATCTATATACCAGTTTTTATGGTTTAAGATTCATGGACACTTGTAAATGTACCGATAAAAAATATAGCTCAAATTATTGGTAGCAAAGCATGTACCCATGAATTTCAAAGTCAAACCGTCCTAATACTACCATACAAACATACTTTAACATAATTATATTTTAATTTTATAGATGCACGAGTTTAGATTGAAAATAGGTTCACTTCTTCCAAGGCTTACTCCTACTGTTCACAATTCACGCACAGAATTTGAAGGATTGACAGATTTAATGACGTATTTGGCTACAGACTACTCAGGACAAACTTCAAAAACTGAAACCACTGATGACTTAAATAATAAGTCTAAAAATGAAATACCCAAAAATTGATATAGAAACATTGTAATGTATATTACATTTATTAAATAGTTGTTTAAATAAAATAAACAAACAATGATTTTTTTTTTCAAATAATTTACAAACAAAAATACATAACAAAAAAAAAAAGACAGTTGAACATATAAATGTGTACTTACAATAAATTAAGTATGATTAATTATTTTCCAGCGGTTATGTACAGTACTGTTGATTTGTTTATAAATTAGAATATACTTAACCGTGTAAGTGTGATCGAGATAACAATATTAAACATAAGAAACTTTCATTTATTACATCAAGTTATCATATATTTAAGTATGAAAGATAAATTAATTATCATAAGATATTATAATAGTAAATACATCATTGAACTATTCTAAAATTAATTATATTTAACTAACATTTCAGAGATCAAAATATAATCTGGAAGATTATTTTATACTAGGGCTTGTATAAAAAAACTTCTTGACCTTGGCGATATTATCTGTTTAGTATAAGAATACAATTTGATTTATTACTTATTATCAAATACACGGTATAATAGAAAATTTAACAAAATATAATTAAATAATAAGTTGTATATAAAAACAGATTTATCTAATTGATAAAGTGATAATCATTTAAATTATTATAATTAAACCATATTTCATGGACACAAAGCATATAAATAATGATTACTTAATTAGTCATTCAACAGTTTGAGTTAATTAACATCAAACTATAAACATATTACAATGGAGTCATGATCGCCTAAGATAGTTTAAAATTGAAGTTTATTGTTAAATATACTGAATTTTAGGTTTTATAATAATAGTTTTCGTAATAATGTAATTGTCTATTATTAAACTTACTGGCTACTGCCCACCTACCTTGACTGTCCTCCACCTGCCACCACATCGACAATTTCTCGCCCATCTATTTTCCCACACTCTAATTGCTGCTGTTCTCGAATTTCCTACCAACTGCATTTTACCTTCACATCTATTACACTGCTTTACGGTTAGTGGACATTTACCAATGTATACATTCCTAATGACATCGTAATCTTTCATGTAGTCTGAATGTTGTTTCCCATTGGTCATTGTATCTATGGAAGATGTATTATATCTCAAACAATCTGGTTCTTGTCCAAACACCAACTTCAATGGTAAATGTTGGTAGTAAAGAGCAGGAGATGCAACTTCATGAATTCCAGCTGCGACTGATGAAAGTGGAGTTATATTAACCTGGCTTTGAAGTGTATAGCATTCATCAAACAACATTTCATCATGTTCACCACCTAGTTGAACAAATCGGGAAAGTAAACGAAATGTAACTGACAAAACGTCTAAATTGTCAATATTTTTAATGAAGACAGGTAAACAATTAGGCCTCAACAGACCCCATATACGAATCATAAGTAATAGCTCTCTTATTGAATTTATGGCATACAAATCATTTAATAAGTTGTATCCAACATTGTCCCGTGGTTCTGGTATTCTGGAAACTACATTTAAAGCAAGCTGTGCTACCCATTGAATGAGTTGATGGAGTGACTGAAGAGTGCTAGGTTCAACAGTAAAATCCTTACCACCCAAACTTGGTAAAATTTTGTCTATGTCCACAATAGGTTCTTTAAGTGCATTCGATATATTCTCGGCTGGATCCCGATCAACCATGATGTCACTAACCCGTAAAACATTTTTGAATGCATTACATATGGAATGAAGGGTCATTAAATGCATAAGGTCAGAACGCTTTCCTTGTGCTCCTGGCATCATTTTGTATAGAAAAGAACGAATACTCAAATAGGTGGTGTATTCTTTTTGTTGAAGTACCTGAGATTGTTTTTGGAAGTTTTCACTAAAGCGATTGCACACTGCCTCTAACATATTAGGTCTTAACGATATGGCTAAATCCCACCAATCCAGGCCAGTCACCAAGCAATATTCAAGTTGTAATGTAGCGTAGGCAACAGTTAGTGGCCCATTCAGTTCTGCCACAGAAAGTAGTTGAAATAAATACAAATTGCCCATGTTGTCACAAACAACAAACACATTTCCTAGGTAAGAAATGTCCAAGTCTGAAAACTGAATATTGCTACTATGCTGTAAGCCTATTTTTCCAATGTTATCTTCACAATAGCTGCTCAATTCAAACAAACATTGTTGTGTTAGTTCTCTGGATAAACAACATACTTGATGATTACTAAACGCGGCCACTACATATTGACTGCAAGAAGATTGATTGTAGGATATAGACATTTTAGGTGTAGCCAATGCTGTCAGTTGAGCTCCAACAGTAAATGAGCTTTTTTTAATCCAACACACGGTTGGATGGTCTTCAGTTATGACTTTTTTAAATACTTTATTAATTGGATTAGTTTTTTTAACTAATTCCCATGTTTCTATAATACATCCATTACTGCTATTACTTCCAATTACAAGAGATTCGGAACCTTCTCGCAGTAAAAATTTCACATGCGAAATAACTCTATCTACAGTTTCATTAAATGTTAAGAAAAAGCTAGGCAGCCACTGTGATACTATAGTGCAACTTTTTTCATTAACAAGCTTTATTGATACTTCATAACAATGTATTGGCGATCGTGGGCGTCCATCAGATGTGACAATCAAAAAATTTCCATTTTGTCGATAACTGATGTCAACAACAGATATACGATACCTAGCAACAGCCAAACTATTTGTAGCTGAAATCATGGGCTCTCCACTGTCATTTGTTAACAGAGCAGCAATCATACCTGTAGCAGACACTACTAAACATCCAGGCAATCCTGTGCCACCCCATGTTCGTAAAGATGGTGTAAACCTGACATAGTTGAATTTTTCAAAATAGTTGATATTATCTGCTTTTTCATTGACAAGCATTAGTTTTTTTCCCAAATGGAAAAACGTGCCGGCTATAATAGGTTCGCCTCGAAAATCTTTCGAACCGACCTGTACCCAGTTTGTAAGGTTGTGGTCGGTACTGCAAGTCCATATTGATACGGCTCCATTTTTGTCACCGATTAACAGTGAATATCCATACATATCCCATTCTAGAGTCGTGACAGTACAGTTATTTGATGTGATCTTATGGTACTTCCACGGCACGTTGAGATCGGCTATGTAAACATGTGAGCCCCAGTTTATGTTAACATGGTCGTCTAGATCAAATGTGGTTACCCAGGCAACGATATTATTGGCAGAGATTTTGGCCAGACATTTGAAACACATGTCTTCCTCCATTTGTTCATTTTGGAATTGTGTTTTCCATGCTTGTTTCCGAAATATTGAGTATACTAAGTCCATTATGCCGGGCCGGTGAATTGCGTGGACTAAAACATAAGTATTCCGGTCACTTCCGTACTGTCAAGACGCGGCGGGTCCGCCACATTCATTGAAGTCTGTGAAACGTCACAGAATGAATTACGGCATATTGGTACATTTCGACACAACTCGAAACATCGAAAAACAAAAATAATTATGCACGTTGAAAAACGGAAAAACGAAAGAGTGAAAAAATGTTAAACGTAAACAAAATGCTTCTTTTTTTTTATCATCTAAGAACGCTATCAACACAACAAAATTGTATTTGCACCGTTGCCGGATTGTTTCTCGAGCCACGGCCTGTTATCATGGTTTTACACAGTCTGCCACTATAGGAGTGACAAGCTGCGCCAAAGTAACTTGTGTTATTGTAATTGGTGTTGTATGTACATTGTATGTACTATGTATGTGTAGTGTGTACTGTGTGGGTACTTGGTTCGTACCAATTTATCGATTTATGTTTTTACTTTTTCAGTTTTTGGAACGCACTAACGCAGTACGTTTGAAACCGACCCGTTTCGATGTGTTTGTCGGTCTCGAACGAATCGTTGTAATGTCCACGGAAAGCGTTTGATAAACAACGACTAGTGAGCATTCATTCATACTGCACCTGAAACACGGCGAAAAACTCATACCTACAGACATTTAATATGCATTTATTTTGTTTTTTTTAGTGGAAAACCAGTCGATTGACAAACCGGCCATTGTGAGTCCGCCGAGACAAGTTTTGCCTGCTTATGTGGCACAACAACCTCCACCACACAATAACCAAATACACTTGCAGACGGATTTCACGTCTCCACCACCAACACATCCCCATGGATTCTGGCCACAACAAGCTTTTCCCAATTCATGGCAAGCACAGTTCCGTATGCCCAGTCCTGCACCACAGGTCAAGACTACTGTCACAAACACGACGACATGTAATAACAATCCTCCCACGTTCAGTGCAACTAGTAGCAGTACTATAAGATCACCTTTACCACGCTGGAGGTCGTTCAACAACGGTGCACGTCAACGATCACCTTATCAGTATGGAAATACTCCAAGAAACAATTATCCAAGACAGTTCTCTCAAAACGCTGTATGTTACTGGGAATTTTATTATAATATATATATATGTATATATTTTATTACACTTTCTGTTACATACTTATTATCTTTTACAGAATGGGAATTTCTTTGCTAATTCTCCACAAAATCCTCAAGCACCATCATCATCTTCAGCACAAAACTGGCCTCAATTTAGTCAAAGACCTCGGTTTATACCAAGACAACATATGCGTATGAACAGACCTCGTAGTTCTGTTCAAAATCAATCAAATGGAACTAATCAGGTTTGAACTCAGAATTTATGCATTTACTTTATATTTTAAATTGCCTTTTCCTTAAAATATATTATCTATGTATTTAAAAAGTTGGGAACAAATGCACTTTACCACGCCCGTCACAAATTTTTTTTTTTTTTAACTCGCTCGCTGTGCTTTTACTCGGACAAAAAGATCAAAAGTATCCCTCGACTTGTTGTGTAAGACCATTTTGGATAGACCTCAAAATTAAACAATGTTGTTGGAGGTTTCAAGAAACTCGATGGCCAGTCTGTTAAACTAACATAAGAATATTATCCGGCTCGGATCGCCAAACTTGAGTTGCTCTGCTCGGCAGTAAAGTAGTGTGGTGCTCATGTGTATAAATGTAAAATCGTAAACTTTAGAAGGTTATAATTTCCAAAATGATGGTTTCCACAAAAAAATTCAAACCGTTTTAAAATCAGTGTCAAAAAAAATGGAAATTTGTGAGGGGTGTGGTAAGATGCATTTTAACCAAAAATTGTTTTGTAAATCAATTACTTTAATAGAATATTTATATTTATTTAATTTTTACCAAGTTATTACTTAATTTGTTGTAAAATTCAGGAAACAAATGCTGTGACTGAATGCAAAACACGGAAGCGCAAATTAAAATCACAGCAATCTGGAGAACCACAGCGTGCTCAAAAACCATGGAATCGTGAAGATGCTGTAAAAGCAATTGCCGCCGAGATGGAACTTCGAACACCTAAAAACAATCAACAAATCATGATCAGATTTCCAGATCATGAAATTACAAGGCAAATTGTTCAGAACTTTCATACTGACATTAAATCTGTACATTTCCATACCCCATGTAACCCAAGGTAAGTAAATTGAAGAGTAACCTTTAATTCAATTAAATTTTTGCATTTTAATGTATATGCTAAAAACTTCAAATAATAATTATTTGTATATTATTTTAGGTATTGTTATGTGCAAGTGCAACCAAGTGCAAATATTGAAAATGTTGCAAATGCATTAAATGAAACTTTTTTCCAACATGAAAAATTGAGAGTAGAAATTAAAGAAAGTCAGTTTGAAGAAAAGGCATTCCCAGAGTGCATTGATCCATATACGTAAGTGTCCTTGGTTGTCAATCCATATAATTACTAAAAAAACAACTATACGATTTGAAATTATTTGGATATTAATTTAAATGAAGTACAAATTTTTTGTGTAGTATATATAATCTATATTATTCTATACAAACAATACCTTTTTATATATAATCATGTTTTTATACTTAAAAATAAAATATACATTGTAGGTACCTATGTTATATACTAATTTATTATATCTGTTGATGTATGTATATATACTTCAATAGTTTTTTTTATACAATTTCTACGAGTCGTATAAAAATGAATATTGACACTCAATAAAATTAATTATTTCTTCAGATTATATCTTGGAAATTTGCCAACAAATATCACATCTAATGCTGTTAAAGATGAATTTCCAAAAGCCACTCGAGTTGACATTGGGTTTGCTAAAAAAATGAAGTACACAAGGTAATATCTCCAATAATACCATTCAAACCAAACATATTTTATGTATTAGCTAGGGCGTATTTACTTTTATTCTTTTTGTTTTTATGGGACCATAATTATATGAAATAATTTCATAAGCCCTATCAAATGTTAAAAAATAGTGTATAATACTAAAAATGTTGAAATACTTTCAAAAATAGCCAATTCTTAAACTTTTGTTTGTGTAACACAAACTTAAAATTTTCATTAAGTTTAATCTACATTTTGGTACCAATTATTCTTCAAAAATTAAATTTACCATTAATATTTGTATTATTATTTTATTTTTTTTTAAATTAAGAAATATATTATGTTTTCTTGCTCATACCATATTCCACTAGTATAAGTAACAAATTATTCAAAAATTAAATTTTCTACTAGATATGCATTTATCAAATTTTCTAATGCGGAAGATGCGATACAAGCGTATAAAGAAAAATATAATTTGGTTATTGATAGTCGATCAGTTGTATTAAGATTTAGACGTGGCAAAGGAAATGTGAATCCACCTGGACAAGTTGATAAATTAGTAAGTTATTATTTTTTTTTTTATAAAAAATGTCTTATATTAATATTGCCTGATTTTATTTTTTAGCCAAATGAGATGAATGAATTTGACATACAAAGTTTACGGAAAAAAATCAAGAGAGAACCTATTGAAGTAAATATTAATTTATCTCATAAATGTTAAGTTAGTTATTAATTTTTGATTTTTACTATTTTTAGGAAAGTATTGATGAATATGATACTCCTCCAATTAATGTGTCAAGAGTAGTTAAGCCTGAAATGATGGAAGAGGATGAATATGAACATGATTCTGTATATGAATCGCATGTACCATATGGAAATGATATTAGTATAAAATCTGAGTGTCCAGACTATGACGATGAATATGATGAACAATATTATGAAGAGGAAGATACATCAAACGTATCATATACTTTCCGAAGAAACGAATCTGTCAGTATGGATGTAGTGCTTGCTGAAAACAATAGTGTACAGTGCATTCAAACTGATCACAGTGACGATATCACAATACCTACTGTAATTATAATTTATTACCATTTATAAGTTCAATATCTGTTATCTTACAAAACAAAATATAAATATTTCAATTTAATTATAACAATATTTTTTTTTATTGAATGAAATAACCAACATTTTATTTAGTTCTTATTACTGTTTTTTTTTAGGGAATTGAGGATGAAGATAGACGATGGAATGAAAAACCTGAAGAGGAAGATGAGTATGATGTGCCATATTCATTTGTACCAAGAAAACTAGTACCATCAGAAAATAACAAAGACATTACTTTGCCTACAACCGTGAGTTTCTTCAAAATTAATTCGACTACTCTAAATAGTATATTTTAATTAAGACAAATAAATTGAATTCACTAAAATCTTTTACAAACAAATTATTTTATAGTTATGCTATTAATTTTATTTATCATTGGGTGTATAACTAAAAAGCAGTTATAGGTTAATTGTATTTTAATTATTAGGTATGTAAATTAAAAATGTATTATTAATATTGGCTTTAGGCAGCTATTTGTCTGTATTTCTACAAAACAATAAATTTAACAAATTTAAACTATATATTCAATAAATTAATTAATAGTTATAATAATTTAGTAAATAAATTTGAAAGTTATTATAATGATCTAATTTAAGTAACCCTATTTACTGAAATGGTTGTATGAGGTGTATTCTACCTTTATGTCAAAGAATAAAAGTTCTAATATTTATTTTTACGTAATTGGTATGCAGGTACTATTATTTTTTTAAATTAACAATTGCACAAATCAATACCATACAGTTTATATGAGGTTAATAGACTTGAAATGAATAAAATATTAAATATATCCTTACAGCCTATAATATTGGCTGTCTTAATATTATACCTATATTTATATACAGGTACCCAGTGGTGCTGAACTCATAATTTTTTTGTGAAGCCAAATCTAGAATTTTGCGGTGTGAATTTTTAATTTATATGTTTCATGCCATGGGGCATCAGTTATACATAGAACACCAGATTTAACTTTGTTTATCTATTAACCGCTACTCCCTAGAACTCACCTATACCCACCCACACATTTAAGAAGTGAAGCAATCGCTTTACATGATATGAGAGTTTGGCGCCACTGTAGGTACCTACCTAATAAATTCACCAATAACCAAACATTTTATAGAAGTATTAAGTGCAGGTATTGATGAACTTTAATTCATTTAGACTTTTTATACCAGTGTTTTTATTTTTGTCAAGCTTTTATTGGGAGATTTGTTATATGCATAATATATATATAGAAAAAATAACTAGATAATAATGTTAGACTTAAAATTAAGTAATAGGCAATTGCTCTACTATATTTACTATTAAATAATAAATCATGGACCAATCATGAGATATTAAATTATGTTTAAAAGACCATTAGCTCAATATTGATTTATTAAATGTATATTGCACATTGCAACTCAGCAATAGCCAATAGTATTTTTTATAATAATTTATTCAAGGATGAGATCAATGATGGTGGAAGCGACAGAGAAGACCAAAGATGGAACAATTCATCAGATGATGATAATGATGATGATGGTGGTGCTGAATACAATTGGGAAGGATTAAATGAGCAAAAAAAATCTGAGAAACAAACTAAAGGTAAATTTAAAGAGAACATTAAGTTAGTATTAAGTTTACTAGTGAATAAAAAGTTGATTAATAAGTAAAATCACAATTAGATTATGAAAAACGAGAATATAACTTTAAAAAATCAGATGACATTAGAGCCGTTAAATGATTCAAATTCAAACTCGAAATACACATGAGGTATGTTTTAATAATTTTAGTTCACACAGCCACATTTTTATGTGTATATTTAAGAATCTATTGTACTGGAAAAGTGAAACATTAGTAATATACGAATAGAACTCATGAATAAGATAAGTTTAGCCGATGAGTCATTCGTGATAACATGTAGAGTGTTTAGAAGGTATATAAATTTCGAACTACTCATAAATATAGTAAATATACCAAATGCCAAATACAACCAAAATATTTATTATCATCAGGTTTGGGTTATTTGGCATTTTATTCAAATTTATTTAAACGGCACCTCGTTATTATTGGCCGAGATTTCTTTTCTATTTTATTTTGTTTTGTTTTATTTAAATTGATTTTGAATTCCATCTATGAAATCCCCGTGGTTGTTTTTTTTTAATTTACAGTCTTGTTCACTCAATGTGGCCAAAAGGGTATTTAGGTTTGTATCGGCCCGGTATTGGGGCATGTCAAGACGCAAAACTGATGCACGTGTACTGAAGCGACAGAAGGTGAGATCAAATAAAAAAAAAAAAAATGGAATGCACTAGAAAAGTTAAATGAAAACCTAACAATTCTAAGTAAAAAATTTAGTGTCTTATTAGTTTAACACAGTAATAAATATTTTACTATTTAGGAATATAAAATAAAATATTTAAAAACATTTAAATAGTCAATTAATTAGTAGTTCGTTATTTGTAATACTGTAAGATTGATTTTTTTATAATAATTCCTGAATAAATAGATATTTTTCTTATGAGTAATGTGAATAGAATGGAATATAAGAGATCAACTAACTTAAAAAAGCTATAGTATAATACACCTTAGTTTAAATAAATACAGAAAATCGACGGTTTTTTTTTTAAATACTGATAAGGATGAAACTTTTCTTAACAGGTTGACTGGCATATGCTCCTTATGTGTGTCACTCAATGTTTGCCAAAATATTTTTGTTATATTTTATTAAATTTTGCTGATAAAGAATCAATCCAAAAAACAATGACATAAAATATGTGTCATGTAAACTTTTTGGCAAGTATGTTAAAATGGTCATGGCAGTCAACCTGTATATTATTACATTTGATTAAATATTTCATAATAATAAGTTACACCTTAATTTTTAATTAAATAATTTATACATGACAAAAAACTGTAAAATTTAATTTATTTCTAACTTTTAAAGTCAAGTATGTATAGAAAATGAATAATACATTATTAAAAGTAACTACTTAGAAACTTCCAAAATATACTGGAAATTAAAATTACTCAATAACCAGTTATTTAATGAAAAACTACACCGAAAAATTCTTAAAAAAATATTTATGTTAGAATATAAAATCAAAATAAGACGTCTTTGAGTTTGTTAGTTTTTTTGTACGTGCTATTGAGGATTGTGTTTTGGTTTCATTGCTCTTAAAAATAAAACGCGTTGTTAAATTTATTTTAAAAGAAGTATTTGATATTACAATTCAAGATTCAACTAAGGATTATAGAAACTAAAATGTATTAATATGTATTTCTTACTATAAGATATATACTAGATATTGAATTTGAAATGCTTTGACCAGATGTCAATTTCAAAATACTATTTAGTCATAACTTAGACATGTAAACATATTTTAATAAGTAGTCCATTTTATGATTAATGTATATTATTGTATATTAATTAACATTAAAAATATAGAGATGTAAAATAAATAAAAAAAAATAACAAACCTAACAAAGAATTTCTTAAGCCCAAAATGTTTTTTATTATAACTTATTATTGAGTCGCAAAGTTTGGAGGAGATAAAATACAATATATAATAATTTTTGCATACAATTAATAGATTTCAA
>PVMI01070855.1:0-11571 GCA_008528875.1 Aulacorthum solani | reverse complement strand
CTCGTATGTCGACTCATCATTATAAAAATATAACAACAATAGTCCATCCCTCCTTCCCCCATTAAAATAATAGAACATTAAGCCTGTAATAATAATTATTATCCTTTGTAAGTACTATACATAAGGTAATTACTGTGTATGAAAAAATAAACAATATACATGATATATGTCATACAATTATATTTTATCTATTTAATTGTATTAAGATACTATTCAACCTAAATAGTGTAAAATATGCACAGTATATATACATGCGGTCTTAAAATTGTAAGATTACCGATTAAAATTAATGATTTTTATTTTTGATATTAATTACTTAAATACACATAGGTATTCTTTAACAATTACATAAGCGTTCAACCATATATTTAAAATAACAATACATTTAATGCAGTATAATTTATAAAAAATCACATTTGATAGAAAGCAGGTATAGCAAGAGCAATGGAAAACGAAACAAGGTAAATTTAATTATAGTTTTTTCAAATGAAAAAAAAAATCTACAAACAGAAAACAATAAGCAAACACTTTAATATAATGAGTGATGAACTTAAAATATGATTTTAGTATTATAGAATTAAACAAAATAATATATTACTCCATCGTCGTTAATTTTTTATATAGATAGCAAAATATTTTATCAGCACTTTATTTTAAATATATATTTAAGTCGATCGACAGTACATAAATTATTACATATTTTAAAATTAAGAAATTTTCATGAATGAGGGATAAGGGACTATTTTGTAGTGCCTACTATATGATCATATACATAACTATATATGGACGTAAACATAAATTATAATGTGTATACTATATACATGTTTCTTAATGTTTTATTATAATTTAATAATATAAAATATAATAACATTCTACAATTCTACATGTTATAGACTAAATACATTGACATCGTTATTTATCTTAAGTAGGTATAATGTTTTCTTCAGTGACTAACTATATTTAAATTTTTAAATGTTCGTGTAAATATTTTTCTTGATAAAATTGTTATATTTAATTTATTTTTAAATTAAATGTTTAATTTAATTATGACTCTTATGCAGTTAACACTCTAAACAAAACCACCATAAGATGCTTTTGCGTGATCTCAAGAAGGTCGTTATCCTCGATTACCACTCGCTTGGTGACTGTATATTTTCACAAACGAAAAAAGGGGGAAAAACACGTAGCCAAAGACCGATGACCTAAAGGTATGCACTTGAAATGGATTCCGTCTGAATTCAAGGGATAAATTCGTACAACTAGAACTTTATAAATCGCTATTAGCAAAAGCAGGTCGTTTTGTATATTATGAACCAACTGACGACGAAGGGAGTGGATCAGGGGGGAAAGAGGCAATATTAGCGAAACCTGGACAAAACGTATTGCTCCTTTCCAGTTCGAAGGTAAGCCCAATTTGTCTTCACACGCCGTTTCCCCTTTTATATGAAGAAATTCAACAATATTTCACATCGAAATTGCACACACTTACAGTCTTCCCAAAGGGGTAAATCAAATTCAAAAAACCGATGGATTTATCTTCAGACGCTGGAAAATGTTTCTAACATGTGTTACAAATGTGTGAGAGGCAGGTTCGGTTAGACTCATACAGACATTACGTTTTAAATGTCGAGTCATTTACATTGTATATAATCATGCTCTATTCAATAATAATTATAGTATTATTTTCAAACGTTTCTTCACCAAGCGATATAAATAATATAGATAAATTACTTTCATGTAGAATGAAGAATGTAGATAAGTATTCACATTTCATGCTCATTTTTAAATTACTTAAATGATTTAAAAAAAATCCCAATTAAATATAATTAATCTGAAGGGATTTAATAAGTAACAAAATCAAAAAGTTTTATAATCCTTTTTATTACGTTTTTTAATTTAAGTCTTATACCTTTCTACATTCGTACATTACCTGTATCTAATGACCTAATCATAAAGCAATACAACCTAATACCTATACTGTAGGTGTGTGTAGTGTGTACCTACCTAATTTTACTGTAACATATTTTATATCCTAGGTAAGTACATATTTAAGAATTTAAACCCGGTTTCATAAGTGCAATATTAGTCTATAATTAATATAAAATAAAAGTACGGTAGGTAGTTAAAATGATTTTGTTAATACAACGTTATAATACTCTATCCAACATTTGAAGATAATATAATATTTATAAGTACATCACTTCTACCAAACAATTTTGAAATAAAGCTAATACATTTTAACAATGCTTAAACAAATATTGTGTTTAATCATAAAAATTACTTATGATACTGAGTCCAAAGACTAAAACTAAACGCAGAGACATATTCAGGGGGCTGTGAGAGTAAGCTATTGCCCCAGGCATCACTTTTATAAGGGTGGCCATTTTGTATGTGGATCTACCTAACTATGTAAAAACAATTATAATAATAAATAATATTTTATAATCGTATGTATTTAAGCTTTATTATAATTCTAGGTTATTTTCTAATAACTATAAATCAATATGCAAGAAACTTACAGAGAATATAAGTGAAAATACGAGTATGTGAGCCTATCTCGATCCATTATCTCGTAATTTATTCGCTGTATAAGTATTCAAAAACAAAAATCTTTGGAACTGTTAAATTCATTTATAGATTTATACATGCAACTATTGTGTACTAGTATGCTACTATACTCACAAAAATAGTAGGTATGAAAAAAAATGATTTGAAGGTTTTTTCAATGTTTTTTTTTTTTTTATGTTATTTTGCACAACCCAATTTTTAGTGTTATTCATAGCGCATATTTTAAGTGAAAATCTAAGAGCTAAAAAGTATCATTTTATTGCTATAACTTTCGAGCCCTGCTTATAAATAATTAAAGAATATAATTGAATTGCCTGCCTAGAACATACTCATAATATTAAATAAAAATAGATACTTTAAAACCCCGAATTTTAATTAAACATTATTAATAACTTTGTGGTACTTAATGTATTTAAATATTAGTATAGGAAATCAAACAATATTTTTCTCTGCAACGGGTTGAACATATTTTTTTACAAAACTTTTATTATTTTTAATATTAAAATTTACAATAGAAATTCGAATTCTATACTTTTATTTAAAAATAATTGGAAGACTTAAAAATAATGAAGCTATTAGTCGCTATCATCAACCTTGACAATTAAATTGTACACGTAAATATACAAAAAAATAACAATTTATTGTTTTTCACTGTATAAATAAAATATAGATAGGCAATAGATGATAAAAATGGATCCATGTCAATTGATAGCTCGGCAATAGATCGAGCGAAAATTGATAGTATACAACAATTTATAGTGTACGACAATTGATAGTGTCATGATTTTTAATGGTTTTTAATTCTAACTAAATAATATAATACCAATTAAAAAAATCGAACAGAATTTTGATTTTCCACAAATTAACTTACAAAGTTGTCAATAGTTAAAATAACAATAGGTTCCCACAAATAATTTATCTCAATAATTAAAATAACAATACTAATAGGTTTTCAGAAATACCTAAACTTTAACAAAGTTTTCAATAATTTAAAAAATAGTAGCTATACCTAAAAAAAAATCGAACAAAATTTTGTTTTTCACAATTTAACTTTAACGAAGTTGTCAACAATTAAATATATAGTATAACAGTACCTAATAAAAAATCAAACTTGCAGTTGAAAATTATGCGCAACCCCTCGTAAATAATCTTCTATACTTCTATTATATAATCACTGCATATATTTTTAAGTTTTTTTGCTCGATCGTGATTATGGTCCATGTGTTTTATTATTTCACCATTAGATACATGAACTCTTAATCCACATTTTTGTTTGTATTGCACACACCGCCAAATGCTTCTTTCCGGCTTATTACATTCACGCTGATACATGTATCCACCATCCACCAAAATGTTGGTGCCTCTTTCACTATTTATACATTTCAAACTCATAATGAAGTAAATTATAATTTAATAAAATGAAAATGTTGTCGAAAATGTTGTACACCATCAATTGTCGTATACGATCAATTTTCAAGCGATCTATTGTCCACTATCTATTAAAGGTATACCAATAAAAATAAATTCTTGGACCTTCAAATTTGTTTCAGCTAAGTTGATTTAATTTTTTTTCTAACTTCAACGTATAATATATAATACTGAAAGTGATAACTATCCTTTAAATAATTCTATGAACCATGTTTTAATATTAATTTATCAAACGATGAAAGAACTCTTCAGTCCTTTCACTTGTTTTTACAACTCGCACACTTGGCCTAATCATACTTGATTAAAAATTGTGAACTCTTCTTTTATTATTTCAAGAACAACGTTTCATAACACTTAGATTTAAAAACCAACAATACATTTAAAATGTTATCTAAAAATAAATAAAATCATCATGTAAGCAAACTAATCAGTTTTTTTTTACATAAAAACAACCTACAAACCAATATTTATAGGTACAAAATCACTTCTTACCGCAGTAGTTGATGTACGTATGTCGTACAATAATTTATATACAAAGTCTCATAGTTATAACGCCTGGAACACAGCTACATAATATATTTATAGTGACGTATAGACATAGACATATATACATAGACGAATAGTGTAGATGAATCATTATTGGTATTACACAAAGACAGTAACAATTAAAAATGAATCGAGTTTAAGCAACATCAAAGAACAACAATTCTTACCTAAAAAACCACTTAAGTATAATATGCAAGTGCCAAGTAGGTACCTAATCCGAATTACAAAAACGAAATTCAATTTGTTCGGTTAAAATGTTTTAAAAACAAAATTAGTGATACATAGTTATTATACATCAGAAGCATATTAATTATTTTAGTATTAGAGTAAAGGCTAAGTACCTAAATTAATAATAAAAAATAAATATGCGTAACGGCCTGGATCAGATGCCGGATTATACACAGATGTTAATTTACATAGAAATGGCTTTTAAACATCGATTACGGCAAGCTGTCCGGTCAACCTTAAATATGAATTGCAAGTAAATGAGAAAAAAACCCTACCCTTTTTGGAATATTCATATCCGTTGTGGTTAACATTTACTATGCAATCAAACAATTTACTCACGTGCGTCGTACAGTAATCAAACAGCTGATAAAATAAAATAAAATAAAATTATAATATAAAATTTGATAAGTTTACATTTTTCCCTATTATACATTTGCTTTTTACCAAATTTAAATAATTGCATTAAAATTGTACGTGGAAAATATAATGCATTGTCAAGTCATAAAATACGATACTATTATTTATAATCTTACGAATTTTGGGAAGGACAGTTGAAAAAAATTAAATAAAACATATGCATAATATAATTGTGTATTTAATATTAAATTTTTCTGAAGTTACCTATTTCAAAAATATATTTTTTTCCATTTGAATATTTGTTTTGTTTACATGGGTGCTCAAAACTAAAACGCCTTGAATTAGGATTCATGTTTCTTAAAAACAACTATGCTTTAAAAATACTTTGTAAGAAAACATTTATATTTTACATAACTTGAGTAGATATTTTATAAATATCAAGGAAGTTTACACTATGTCACGTTTAAATAAATTCTTGAATTTAGTCCAAATTTACGCTGAAAAACTTATCATTAAAATGATTCAAAAACCTAAATTTCGAATTAATTAAATAAGGAGGGGACAACTACTGTAAACGTAACTGAATTTATATAGTTTTAGAAATCTACTTCTAGAAATACTGGCATACTATCAAAGACCAAAGTATCAACACGTACTAACTAAAATGAAAACGTCATGAGTTATAAACGGAATTCGTCATCTTTTTAATTTTAACAAAATTGAATCATAGTTCTTGAAATTAATCTTGAATTGATCTGAGAATTATGAATTGTGATAATGAATAATAATAAATGTTTTAATGTTAAATAAATAAATAAATATTAATGATAAATGATAATGTTAGTCCAAATAATTATATTATGCCTACATAATAGTATATGCTATATTTATACAATCCACAATCTCACAATTTTTATAAATTATCTAATAATTCTTTAACACCTGTCTTAATTTTAACTTAACTATTAACATCAATAATAAATATATCTAACATATGAATCAACTATAGAAAAAATGGATTCATTCACATTTTTTTTAAATTTCTTTGACAAAATGTAAATACTATAGTTACCTAAATCCATTAACTATACCTAATGAATTTAAGCTTCATATGATATTATTTTAAGAAATTAATTACTACTAAAAAAATGTACCTATTGACTTAGTCTACATAATATACTTGTATATTAGTCATTATTCATTACTCAGCTTAGAGACTTTATGGAATAAGTACATTTTTTTGGGTAGTTAAATGAAAAAAATAGCAAGGTCAAAAACTCAAAAACACTAAATTAATAGATGTAAGGATTCAAAAAAAGAATCCCAGATTGTATTCATCATATTTTTTAATATTTTAAGTTTTTTGCTTATTAGAGCATAATTTTACAATATATACCTAAGTCTTTTCTTTAACTACATATTCTGCAAATAAAAAAATTTAAAAATGTAATTTAAGAATTTTAATGCGCATATTATACCAACATTGTGTAACTATGAGTGCTTTTGGGCTTTTCCCTGTGATAAGCTGTGTGGTCCTCGCACTTGCTGTTGGTATTGATATAAGTATGACTAATTATTATTTTGTTTTCTTTAAAATATCAGATAACATCAACAAGGAAGCAATATAATTATACAAAATAGAAAAAATTAACAGTACAAATAAAAATGTCAATAATTTTACAATATAAAGATTTTTAATAAGAAAAATTTGATATACAGTACTGTAGTATTTACATTTCAACTCATATTAACGTACAAGTCCAAAAGAGGTTGGTACTTTACACAATTAAATAGCAACTCCAACTTCTTGCACACTTGACATTGAACCGATACAAATCAATATGTTCAATTTTTACATTTAAAATCTTGTATGTATTTGAAAACCTTATTAATTAAAATAAATAACTATCATATAATAATATTATACATATTATCCATTTTTATTAACTATTATATTTAAATTTCAAACATGACAGTATTTTTATCATTTTAGTGAAACAAGACATTTTCAAATCCTACAGTAGGTACCTACTTCAAACAATATTATAGTTCTAGAAGTGTGGATACTTGATCACTAAGACCCTCTACGACCCTACTTTTCCACAATTATTTACATTTAATTTATTGATAGAACAAGATTGGGAGAATAAAACAAATAATCTATAAAATTAAATTTTAAAAAAAGAACCACTATAAAATATGATCCATGAAAGCTATTAATTGTAAATAATTAACAACTGTTTAATAATAGCTGCAGAAAGCTACCAATGAATTTCTCGATCAATAATAAAAAATATTAAAATAATTTTGTGAATCTATAGGTATATTATAAATATTATAACATTATCTGTTATATTTAGTTACCTATGAACTATAGTAATGATATCTAAGATAATGTGGGTAATGAAAATCGTCAAATTCAAATAAAATTAAATAAATAAATAAAATGTTCCATTAATGAATTTAACCTACCTCGATTCTATAATAATTTCAGTATCTTTAAATACTTCAAAAATGTATTAAATTAAATAAGTACTTTAATATCTTATGATGTGAATAATTAACATTTAAATTATACAATTTAACTTTATTTCATTAACCTTATGGGTATTATATGTGAATATTATGTTATTATACAGTGGGCAAACATATCAATTATCATTCCTTTATCAATAATAATCATAATTTTGTAGCAAGCTTTAGAAGCATATTAAGTAATAACTATACGTAACTATCATTAAATTCAAGTTTATCAAAATAACTAGTTAGGTAATACATCATTATTGTTCAAATTTGTATATTATAAATATGTAAAACAAACTAATATAAATCACCAAAATCATATGCACAAGTAACAACACACATCTAATAGTTGATTTGTCTGCTACAACATGAAAAATAATTGCAAGTACTCACCAACATATAGGAGGAGCCGGCAGCGGCAACCGGTCTCTGTTCTTCGGTATCCGCACATTCATCGGCCATATTTTCATCCGCAAGCTAAATACCCAAGAAACTATCAATATACTATAACACCACTATGATAAAATATGACAAAAATAGAATGAACGTTCATAAAAGCACAATATTGTAACCGAATCGTACGACAAATATGCACTCACCATACTTGGACCATAGAGTTCATATGAGTATGTCTATGGAACGTGTACAGCCGACGCGAAAACACGTCACAGTAGTATTTTGTTCTTGCTGGTGAACGGTTCGAACGGAAAACGGAACGGATCGCAAAACAATATCACAACGTAAGATTGTTATACCGAGAAAAATATTAAATTTACCTACCTACGATTTATTTTTTTTTCGTTTTTAAATATAACCGACAACCGCCGGAATTTGTATTCAAGACGGTCGCCGACAATAACATTACAATTTACAATGGCAATAATAAATAATAATAATAACAACGATAAAACGGCCCGAAGTTTTGCGTATGGTACCCCGATCAACAGGTCATGATAAGGTGATAATGAAAAAATAATAATAAATAAATAACAATACATGTGTGTGTAATGGTGTATTATGTTACGGCAGTGAAAGAAAAAAATTCCCCGACGACAACGTAGCCAGGCACAGTGTGACCGGCGCGCGCACCGTTCGGATGTGTGGGCCGAGCCGGTTTGTACTTTGTAGTTTGTACAGTTTGCAGCGGTGGCTGAATTTCCAGACACGATATTATTAAATGTATTCAATATTCGGTATAATGTCGGGTATTCACCTGGTATTCTGGATTTCTGGAAAGTTAGGTATCTATGTAGTTATTTTATTTTCAATTTTTATTTTTTTCCTCTCCCTATTATACGTATACCATTGTTTAATTCATTTAAATACTTAATAGATAATAATGAAGATATTATGTCGTATCTATACCTACGACCTACCTATTTAAAATAATTGTTAAAACAAATGTCCACATAAAGATTGTAACAATAATTGTTTACTTGCTTAAATTATAGTTTTAATTTTATTGACTTCGTAATTGGCATTAAATTGTGGTCACGATAAGTGTGACAAGTATAATAATAAAAAAAAATGTATTTACTAAATTAAAACAGGTTAATGCCTGGGCGGCTGCCGGCTGGTGTTAATGAATTTCCTAATTTGATATTTAATTATTATTAATTATGAACTTATGCATATTATAATTTGATTACCTTATGCCACATGGGAGCATAATTATTAATTACATCGAATACAGTGATATATATTATATACATTAGGTACTGTTCTAGTTCCATTTTGGGATAATGTTAAATGGGCTGCTCAGCGAATGCTTTACTATAAATTATATTTTATTTATTAATATGTACTATTATAAGATTACTATTGCAGGCTGCAGCTATTGCTCATAGCCCATTACGCATAGCGGTTAGATGCAGGCAGTTGGAAGGTAAAAGGGTAAAAATTCAAAAATAATTTTAAGTTTCTTACGAAAAAACATAAGCATTGATAAAACAATTTACTAATTACAAATGTGAAATGTATAATGACTTTCACGTTTCAAGTTTAGATTTAGAATTATAATATTTATTTAGACAAGTATAATTACATTAATAGTATAGGTAATATATATATCCACGTAGTCCGCATAATAATATGGGCTGTATAGATTATAGGCAACGGCGGCTGTCCAATGGTCAGTGTGTTGATTTACATTTGGTAAATTGCATGGTGGTTGGAGAGATTAATTTATATTTACTATATAATGACTCATTACATAGTAATATAATATTTAGAAAATTAGAAAAATGTACGAAATGAGTCATTCTTTAATAAATAATTATTATAATCACCCAACATAACAATACAAATCGAATTTTAAAAAGTAGTACACTTAAAATTCCTATATAATTAGCATTTAGTTAAAAAGGATCCGAAATATTTTGAAAATTATTTCAAAAAAATCAATTTTGTCAAAAACTGGTTTTAATTAGAAATTCCAGCTTTACCCAAATTATTTTATTGTTTTTATCGATTACTTTTAAAAGTACTGGACAATTTTGACATTTTATCCCCAGAATATAGATTTTATTTGATACAATAAGCCACCATAGAAATTTGAACATTTTGTTATTATACTTATATTAGACAAATCATAATTTGACATCATCTAAAATTAATAAGAAAAATTGTATACACAGCCATCCTTTGTATGTAGGTATAGGTATTATTTTGAGGATAATAATATAGCCATCACTGGCTATAAGCATAATATTATGCATTACCATTTATTATTTAACATTAACAATGCATCGGATACGTAAGCATAACAAATAAGTAACAGACATAAGTGTAATAGACAATACTAATATTTATTTATGTTTTATAAGCTTATAGCCGTATAGGCTTACTATCTTTTGAATTAAATGAAAATGTAGTCTAGTCCCTATACCTATTTATAATAATTGTATTAAGGTAAATATCATAATATATGTGTCATCAAATATTATTTTTAAATATTTTATATAGGTACCTCTTTTAGATATTTATAATACGTAAATTAAAGACATTAAAAATGTACAAACCTAACGTAATATATTTTAGTACTAATTAAAAGGTTATTATTTTAATTACATTATTACATTAATGATTAATGTATAAATTATTAACTGTCAACTTATTAAAATTAACTTTCGACATTTTTTTGGAATCTTTGAATAAATATGATACTTCTAGTTGAAACGGGTCTTATCGTCTCAACTCTTAAGTCTAAAAGTCTTTGTTTTTGTTCTGTAAACGTATCAAAATTGAAAGTTGAAACTGTTTTATTAGTTTGTATAAAATAAATTATATTTGTTACATAGAATACTCTTTGAGTACCCACCTATACCTATTCCATAATACATGACCTATTTTACTTTTAACTGGATAACACATAACATATTTTATGACATGTAAAAATTAACTTTTGTACATTTTAGTTAATAAATTTACAAATTTAATTTTTTATTTTCAGACCATTAATAAGAAATTCATTCTTAAATGGCATTTGAAATTAATTTATTAAGAAGAAGTTAGGTGTAGAAAAAAAAATGCTCTCGTATAATAATAATATAATTATTATTCCAATAGCACTCAGGCCTCCTTGGTCATATTTGATTTACATTATTACTATAACCATAAAGGCAAAATGGTATTCCATATTTGGCACTCTTCGTCTACACTTTGTAACACTAAAATATATTGTAATACTATATATTTTGTTGTATTTATTCAAAAGATATTTTGAAAAATAAATGATACTAGCTGGCCATGGCAATTGGTAAACATTAGATTTTTAGAGGTAAATATATTTAAATATTTGAAAAAAAATATTGATGAAATGATGACATATTTCTACTTAAACACCCTCTAACTTTCTATTGATATAACTTTCATTGAAAACGAAAAGTACCTATTTTAGTCTATGAACTTCGGATAAACTAA
>PVMI01070834.1:0-25194 GCA_008528875.1 Aulacorthum solani | reverse complement strand
GACGAAATTTCATATTAAAATCAATATTAACGATTTTGGTTAAAATTGAAGTTGAATTGTGTCTTATGTAAAAGTATGTATTACAATATTTTTCCAGCATCACTGATAATTTTAGGTTGATAATTAAATAATATGAATAATATTAATTTAACTTACCAGCTAACGTATACTAAAATATCAATATAATTTAAAATATCCTAGACTGACATACCGTCTCCGCTCAGAATCGTTTGTCGTATACAATGATAGTATATCATTGAATTCAAATTTAATACCATCCATTATACAGTGATCTACTTGTAACCTACTGTACAGCGGAGCGATATCCACTTGACCCCCTTTTTTTCTTTACTAATGAATTTATTCAAATTCTGATTTTTGCAATTTTTAAATTAACTCAAGGATCATATTTTCAAATTCTTGAATTTTTTTGTACTACTTAAGGGGTGTTTTGTGGTGATACAAACTGCTGTTTTTCAAATGAAAACTCCCCTCTTTTACTGTATATTAATTAGTGGATAATATTTTTGAACATTTGGATGTACCACATTTAAAATTTGAATGTTTCTTAGTTATGAAATTGTTTGTCTTAAGAACAATAGTCCTTAAAACTAGTTTTACATAAATATAAAATAGAAAAAATAATTTAGATCTAGTATTCATTATACTTGGGCCATTCTTACTAATTATTAATATCGTTAGATTATAAGATAAATAACTATAATGACCATTGCCTCCAATAGCGTATAAACTCATTAACATGGACCTTTTATCCTTAGAACACAAAATTAAATAACTCAAAAACTACTAGTGCGAATTGTGATTTTGATACGTCAACAATTACAGAAAAAATATTTACTGTATAATTTATAGTTGAATAGGTGTGTTCTCATTTGAAAAACAGAAGTTTGTATCTCCACAAGACACTTCTTTAGAAGTACAAAAAATTTAAAGAATTTAAAAATATGTTCTAAGAATATTTAAAAATTAAAAAACTCAGATTTTGAATTGCATTATTGAAGAAGAAAAAAGAGGGTGAGCATGCTTGGTGAATCACTCTGTATATATATATTATTATATTTACCAGGTAGATAGTAGTTATTTTAAACAATATCTCAAGGAAATCTAATATTTATTTTGATTCTGAAAATGAAAATACATGCTAACGTACATCAAATTTCAAATTAAACATAAAAAAGGTGGGCAAGTGGATATCGCTGATGTACATTAGGATCACTGTAATGGGATGTGTTGAATTTGAATTCAACGATATAAACCATCGTATACTAAAAACGATATTGAGTATCTAATACAATCGATCAGGACTGTATTACTAAGTATATATACTATGAAATTGTTGCTATTCAAGCAAATTTATTTTACTTTATAGTAATACAGTCGGTAGAGATCACCTCCAAATATCATACTAGATTGACCTTCCTACTAGAAAAGATACTGAAGAAAAAAATCGCGATAATTTAAACAGAACAATTGTCTAAAAAAAACCTAACTTAACCTATTACAACAAATTGATCTAAATAATATGCATAACGTACTTATGTAGGTAAATTATAAATATTAACATAACATTATAAAATTATACAGGCAGGTCGGTAAATAATATTATAGGCTTTCTTATTGTGAAAATATAGTTGATAATATACATGGAAAAATACAACTATGTATATATTTGTTTAAATGGTATTTATATTCTTACTAGTGCTTTAAGTATTCATGCTTACAGTTATATGGCTGTGTATAGTGTATTAGTGTAAACTATATACGTATCTGTGTGTATATAGCTACTAAGTTACTATAAAATATACTGAACTCTGTTGTAATGGAAGTGTCGGTCATTTTTTGTATGAGCGTGTATTGTGAATTTGTGATAAAACGTGTTGATAACGCATACAATCTTATATTATAGTATTATACATAAATGGATAACAAAATAATGTGTGCTATGAAATAAAAACAAGATCGATAACAATTATTGTTCATTGTATTTAGTGAATGGATACGATTATATGAGTTATCACGTTGACAACATATCTGTATTTAGTCCAAATTTTTATTTCCCTGTATTAGAAATATTTAGTATTCACAAGCTATAATATAATAAGTGCAAAAACAAGTAGGTAAATTTGAAAAAAATTGAAACTTGGATGTATAGTAATTAAAAAGACCCGAAGTGACATGATTAGTAAATATATATTAACCATTAATTAGGTATATGGTGGCATAGTCCCTATTGTTTGAAAATAAAAATATTTTTTTTTAGGCTTAACATAATTATACAATCATGAAGTCAGGAAACAGAATAATAAACCTACAGGCTATTAAAGCTTTTGAATTTTATGTACTAAGTATCTCAATTTTATAGCTTTAAAATTTAAAAGAGTCCTAAATTATTTTTTAATGAAAATAAAAATTGTAAGTATAATCGTAATGATATACCTATATACCTATAAATAATTAGAACACATTAAGCATTAAAATATTAAAGCTAGTAGGTATCAATGCATTTTGGTTTTAATTTTATAAAATATTCACAAAAAAGAATAAAACAAAATATCAACATTTAGCAAATTTTGATTTTTGGCATTAACATATAGGTTGTAATACATAATATTTACAGTGGTGTGAACAGTGATGGTTGGAGGGCTGGGTATTCCCCTCCTCCTACAGTTAAAATTTTTTTATTTCATTATAGACCCGAAAGGTATAATGGTTAATAATTTATTCAAAATAAATATTAATTTGTTAACTATAGACGACTATAGTTAAACCAAACATGAAACATATATGTAAATATTACCAAATTTGTTTTGTTATGACTCAGTGTTGTTCAGTTACGAAACAGACTTCTGCTATAAAAAGTTCACAGTACACACTACACATATATTGAACTATTGAAACTGTAGTTTGCACACAAATCAACAATTTTATCTAACAAATCCAAAATTATTTAGGTAATAGAATATAAGGAATCGTATAACATTTATGGAAAACATATCTAACTTAGGAACTATGATACTTATTATGTTTAGAGACCTCAGATTGATATTCCCGGTAAAACTCCTATATTATATGTACTAATTTGTATTGATTATTATGACGTTATGACGTCTGCATAATGACTATTCGGATATTATTACAGTTTTTATTGGTTATATTGTAAAAATCTTTTATCTATAATGACCGTATTAAACTTCGCGTCGTTATAGTAGGCAATATAACAACACCGATAATACTAAACACTCAAACAAATTTTAAAGACATTTAAAAATAAATACCGCATGATTTTTATACCAAGTACAAACTAATAAAATAGATTTTTAGTACAATATACCTAAATTTAATAATGTTTATGTCATTTTTAAATTTAAAAATGTTTATGTCATTAAGTGATATCATTGATTATAAATATTAATTTTAATATTTGTAATTAATGGTGATATGTATTGAAGTGGCGATTTAGTGATAAAAATATGAAACATTGATTGTAATACAATATTATTTTCATAATATAAATAAACAATTATTATTTTAAAGTTTATTTTATCATTTTGGTCGTAATGACCATGTATTTAGTAGGACTTATATACCTAGTACTAAGTTCACTATAAATTGTAATTTTTAAGCATAACCTGATTTTCTTCTACAAACTGATTTTTTAAGCATATCAACTTATTTTTATGCATAAATTATAAATTTATAAATATATTTAAATTCTGATTTTTCAAATTTTTAAATACATATTAAAACCATATTTTTGAATACTTGAGACTTTTTGTACCACTGCTTAAGAATGGTTCTGTGACAATTTCAACTTTTGTTTTTCAAATAAGAACATCCCTTTTTCACTTTTAATTAATCAGTGCATATTTTTTTGTTGGGAATTTTGATGTATGTAAATCAAATTGAACTAGTAGTCTTAGAATTATACAACTGCGTGTAGGATAATACATGAATATGTCTTTAGTAATGGTTAAGTAAATATGAAGGCTTAGATGATTTGAAAAAAAAGTAATCACAATTGATCCATCAATATAAAATAATTTGTAAAATGGTCAAAGTATAGGTTATAAATACTACATCTAAGTATCTAACACCACATATATTTTTGTAAAATCACTTTTAAGGATTGTTATCTTTAAGTATAAATATTTTAATAATTCAGAAACTACTCATTAGAATTTTGATTCAGGTACATCAACATTTTCAAGAAAATCATCCACTAAATCATTTGCAGTAAAAAGGGGGGGGGGTTCTTATTTGTAAAATAGAAGTTCGTATCACCACAGGAAACTCCTTAAAAGTTAACACTTTTGTTTTTCTTCATTTAAAGTATTATCGTGTAAAACTATATACTTGAAAAAAATGGCTCTTCAAATATTGCTCATTAAATGTAATTTAAAACAGTTGTTCCATAGTATTTGATCGTTCAGAACACAATATTATATAGATAAACGGTGTTATTTCTGTCATTCGTTTAAATTTCAAATATCAAAATATTCGTAATCAGCCGGCGGTTACCCACATTTTCCACCAGGTTCCCTTATAAAAAAGCAACTCTTATAACTTTATTACTTTATTACTTTATACTTACATGACTATATGGCTATATATACATCTAAAATTTCGGTTTAGAGTTTTTCTAGTAAACACTACCACTTCACAATCGTTCTGTGGTAACGCGATTGGTCCACAGCCACCCCCCACTCATTGTTGTCGGCTAGACAATGCATTTACCTTGCCTAAGCCCACAACGGCGACTGAGCGCTATAGTCTATGGTACTCGTGCAGTGTTCGGCGGTTTGGAACGTTATCGTTTGGTTATTAGTGACGTGTTATATAAGTACACCGTAACAGTCCGACGAGACCCAGCAAACGCGTACATACGATGGCCATTGCTGCGGCAAACTTGCAGCTTTTAAAAATGATGAGGTTTGTGTGGGACGTGGTGTGGCGGGCTTTGGCGTCCGTAATCGCGGTGCTGATGGGCGCAGTGGTCTCACCGGCCGTCGCGTGGAACAGGACAGCCGGCTCGGATGAGCCCGCCGTACCGCTTAGCGTAAATTACCATTTTACTCGACAATGCAATTACAGCTGTGGATTTTGCTTCCACACGGCCAAAACGTCGTTCGTGTTGCCGCTGGACGAGGCGAAGCGCGGGCTGACCATGCTGGCGAAAGCCGGCATGAAAAAGCTCAACTTTTCGGGCGGCGAGCCGTTCATCCGCGACGGCGGCCGCTTCATGGGTGAACTTATAAAATACTGCAAGACGGAGCTGAGATGGGCGGGCATCAGCATTTCCATTGTTAGCAATGGTAGCCTTATCCAGGAGAAGTGGATGAAGCAATACGGCGAACACGTGGACATGCTGGCCGTGTCATGCGACTCGTTCAACGCTGACACAAACCGGTCGATTGGCCGGCAGCAGGGCTCTCGAACCGATCACGTGGCAAAGCTTTACAAGGTACGTGAGTGGTGCGGACAGCACAAGATCGCGTTCAAGATCAATACGGTGGTCAACACGTTTAATGTGAACGAACTGTTCGCCGAACACATTGAGCGGTTACGGCCTGTCCGATGGAAGGTGTTCCAGTGCCTATTGCTGGAGGGCGAGAACGCGGGCGAGGGAGCGTTGCGTAACGCCGCTCGGTTCTACGTCACCGACGAACAGTTCGAAGGGTTCCTACGCCGGCACTCTGAAGTTCGGGTGCTAGTGCCCGAGAACAACGACGCGATGCGGGACAGTTATCTGATCCTGGACGAGTACATGCGGTTCCTCAACTGTCGCAACGGCAAGAAGGAACCCTCTGCGTCCCTGTTGGACGTTGGCGTCCAGCACGCGCTCCGCGTTTCCGGTTTCGACGAACAAGCGTTTCTAGAACGGGGCGGAGTGTATGTGTGGAGTAAGCAGCAGCTGTCCAATGCCGAATTGGAATGGTGAAGGTCCAAATATTTGTTGCATTCAAAGCGGCAATTAATTTCTTGCTTTTATATTATTATTGTACTTAAATCAATTATATTATGGTATGCTCTACTCGCACCTAAATTATATTTAGTTTTATATTCTGTTGTGTGGTGTTAGTTTTCAAATTACGATCGGTCGATTTTTAAATCATTTGAAAAATTTCACTTGGACGATTTTTTAAAAATTGATAGGCACTAAGCCTAAAATATACAGCTTAATATACTAGCCTATTTTAGATATTGATAAAAGAATAAAACTAAAATATATAATATACAATGTCAAAATAGTTGTATTTCAAAAAAAATCGACCAAATCTTGCACCTTGCACAATCTCTCGTACATAGCCTTGAATTAAACAATTATTTATAGCTTTGCGTCTACTTAAATAACAAACTTCATATTTCTCTCTGCCTGACTTGCTAGGTATAAACTAAAAAGTAGATATAGGTACTCATTAGGCTTTAGCCTTTTATAACCGTGTACTCGTATAAACGAACATAGATCAGAGTGTCGGTCATCAGAAGCATGAATCACGTACTCGCCCCCGCTATATGCAATTACGATCGCGTGTCCAAACTTCAGGGCCGGATTTAGGTGTGTGGTGGTCGGGAATGAAAATACTGTTTACTATCCAAACAAATAAACAAGACAAACATTTTTTATTATTAGATAGCATTTAATATTATTTATTACAATGGACGATTAAGCAATTTGCTGTTTCCGCCAAAGTATTACTTACGTATACCCTTTCTCTTTTCCGCCAAATCATAAATAGGTGGAATCCTTTTTCAGCCTTATGAAAAACTTACGGGATAGCATTTGAATTATAATGAATGTTGTAACTTGTAGCTATTAGAAGGGTGGATAAATTATTAATTAGATAAATTATCAAAGTAAATAGATAAATTTTCGATTTCTTATGGTTTATATATGTAAAAAAATAAAATTTTTATTTTTGCTTGAAAAGGATTAATAATAGAATTTGAATACAAGGTTCCTCATAATAAATGCAACGTGTTCTTACCACAATTAAGTATTACAAATATAAAGGTTGTAATCACTTTGTTTTTACGAACGTACCCAGTAGAAGTTCAAACTTTAACATAATTCGTTAAGATAAAATTTTTTTCGTAAATATTTTAACTATTTTTTCGTGATCCGCACTCCATATTCTGATAAAATATTGAAACAAATAACAATTATTATATTATATTGTGTTATATGTACATCGGTTTATGTTAAATGAATAATTCATAAATTCAAGTAATCATTACAATTATGAATTTAAATATGTTAAGAGGACGTCGCACCCACATGTGTTGCCTCCGTCTAGGTCTAGGTATACGTACATATTATAACATAGCAAAAACAGTTTTTCGAGGGATCAACCACTCAAGCTGTGCAGTCCAAGCTAAGCGACCAAATTTTCACACTGTAAAGAGGAGAACATTTACTGTGCGACGTTGTTTTTTTTTCAATATCACAAATACAAAAAAAGTTATTCAACTTGTAAACAATAAGTACTTTTCTTGTATTTGTGATATCGAAAAAATAAAAACGACGTTGCACTGTAAATGTTTTCCTCTTAATAGAATGAAAATACGATCGCTTAGCTTGGACTACAGTCCGAGTGGTTCTATCCCGCGCAAAACAGTTTTTGCTATGTTATACGTATGATGTAAGACAGAGACAACACATGCGGGTGCGACGCCCTCTTAAGTTATAGTGGAAAATTGATTACTGATTAGGATTTAATATTGTAGTTTAGGGCGTTTAGGCGAAAAAGGGAAAAGTGCTTTTGGTGCAAACTGGCTATGCCCATTGAGCCACAATCCGCAGAATATCTTTCATCCATCATTCGTCGTTGACGATAACCTAATTATTGGGAAAACATGGTTTCGCTAAAAAAGAAAAATTCAAGTTGACGACCTCGTTCATCTCAGCAATTCCAATGAATTAATACATACTGGCGTATACATAGGTATACGGCATATAATATATATTAAAATTTTTTTTTTACAGGTTTACAGCACTGCCAAAACCTATTCCCTCTAAATCGAAAATAATTTATTTGACACTATTTCACGAATTAAATGAATAATCGATTCGATGAAGTACCTATATAATATTATATTACTAATGCATTAAAAAGTTCATTAGGTGTATGACAGAAAATATGTAATACTATATAATATGAAATATTTATTAAATACCTATAGACTAGTTACTTATGCCTTACATTTTATATTTTATATAATAAACTAATTTATAGTTAATTTACAAATGTTATACTTAGTACTATCATGTACGAGCATGGTAGACTATTATTTAATTGGTACATTATTGTACTATACTACTATATTATTATGTCTATCGTCTATGTTTAATATTAATAATATAATTTATTATATCTTTTAAATTTCTTAAATCTTGGTCCTTTTCTTTACAAAATATTATAATCGTCTTCATTGAAAGAACACTGTACCCTCATGAGTTGTTTCCGTCTTACAAACGTCGTATACATAACATAATAATATTTTGTGTTCAGCACTAAACTAATAATAGAGTGAATTTAGTATTTGCCTGTTATATTTATAACATTTTAAGGTAAGTACGCCAAGAATAGTAATAACATTATCGGAATTTCAAGATATTTGAATTGTTAAGCAAATTATTATTATGACTTAAGAGAAGATAACATGTAAAATATTAAAATATCAAAATATTCTCCCAACCCGCTTCACAATTAAAATACCGTAATAAGTCCACGACAAAAAAGTGAAGACAGATAATTTTCTTATTTCTAAGATTGATAATAAGTCAATTTACACTAATATTAAATCATATGATTTTGTGTAGTATATACTACACAAAATTGTAACAGTTGAACACAAAATAAATGTATTATGTTATGTATAAGTTTTTAAGACGATAATGTAGCGCCTTTGACGTCGCACCAACATATTATGTTATCTCCGTTTTACTAACGCATAATGTACCAAAATGTATGTCCGGCAATTTTGTAATGTTTTAGTTTTCCAATTTTGCATTGTTATATTGTACATATTGTATTAGTATATTATAATAAAATCAATGGTATAACTGAGAATGTAGTACAAAAATAAAACTTAAGCTACTCTCGATGTTAAGTATGGTAGCCAGTGGCGTCGTTACTCATTAGCTTAATAATATGCCATTAGTATATTATGCACAATGCGTCCAGTAATGCTTTTAAAATACACCAAAAAATTGTAACAGTATAACTAATATGCTGTTATTTAAGTACTTGAATATCAGTTGTATGGTTTTGTATTAAATAAAAAAATATTTTTACATGTGAACATAAAGGTTATTAATATTTTTTTCAGCAATATCTAGGGGTGATACAGCCACCGTTGAATGAATTTCATTCATAATTTTTCGTTTTATCTATGTATAATATCTACGTAATGAATGTGTAATGTGTAGGCAGTAGACTGAGCGTTGTTAAGGTTCTACTTTTGCTATTATTTGTTATCTCTACCAAAATTGTTTTCATAATGATTTCCATTCTTATTTTAAATGTCTAATTTTGGTTTGTGACAAAATGGAATAAAAATAAAAATGTATCTTACAACAGAACAACACGAACGGTTATACCTCTTGGTGTTTACAGTACAGAAAAATATGCGTAGGTGCATGCTAAATATATTAAAAATAAGTATACTTGTCTGATGGCAAACTACTAGGTACCTACATTATAACGATAAAGAAATCAATACATAATGGCATAATGCATGGCCGCGTAGGTACTTCTATTGTAACACGATCAATTGTCATTGCTTATTGGATATAGTATCTATATGTGCATTACATTGACGGGGGGAGGGGAGGGTCGCCTCCGCCGACTGTTTTGGACCCTTTCTCACACATGACGCATTGAGCCCATGGCTCGTGTATGGTAATTTTGTGTATCACTGTATCAGTATTCATTATTTCATTATTCAGTTGTCAGTAGGTACGTCATAATATTGTAATCTTTAATATTTGGTAAATATTTCAGTCATAGGTTGTATAAGTAAGGCAATGTAGAGGTATATCTTATATATTATATTATGTATAAGATGTATTAATGTATTATATTATATCTTTACAGGGCCCTAGTATAGGTACTTGTATTACACGTTATTAATATTGTATTAATCATGAAATTAGTTAAAAATATGGGATCACCTGTCAGTATAGTGTATTAAAAACAAAAGTATTCTGTAAAACTAAATAGAACTAGAACTTGGAAGTTGGAAGATCAATATTATTTAAAAAGCCAAAATTTTCCATATGAGTTAATCCGGAACCAATGGTAGGGTAGCGTTTGTACAATGGTGCTTAGCTCATTGATGTAGCGCAGGTACTACTTATATACGACTAGACTTTGTCAAAATTTGGCTTTGAATAAAATTCACCGTTTTCTGTTTTTTTTTTCCTTTTTCCCGATCCAATTGAAAAAAATTGTTCATTTCTTACTCTTGCCCCTTTTAAGTACAAACTAGATTCATTTTCCCAACAGGAAAGATGCTTTTGAAAAAAGTCAAAGCATTTTTACTGTCCCAAAAAGTGATGATAGACCGAAAAAAACAAATCAATGTTAAATCAATATTAATCTCTCTGCTCATAATTTAAAATCTAAAGATTTTAGTCGTTTGAAATGGGTTGATGATTTATGAAATGATTAGATGAATAATATGATAAGTGGTGTAACTGAGACAACATTACCGAGGTTGGAAATTTTTTTTTATAGAATCTGATAACTCATCAACATTTTTATAATACAATGGATTTAGCGAAATAACGTTGTTATACATTTGAACTGTGACCACACCATTTGGCAACATTAGCGGAATCCACTGTATTTTATAATTAACTTTAAAGTATAATATGGTTTAATATATATATATAAATATATGTGTGTTTACAAATTACAAACAATTAAAAATTAAAAATGTAAAAATGTATAAATGTATAATATATGTATAGCAATGTGCATAGTAAATGTTTATATAAAAATAAATATCGATAATAACAAACGATAATGACTACAGAGTACAGATAGATATTTATTAATAGTGACACATTCATTTTCTAGTAACTATTATAGTAATAGCACATCATATAGTAACAGCAAACACACAAACCATGATAAACTATTGAACATCGAAATTATACCATAGACCTTAACTATAGTATAAAGTCTATGAAACATGAGCGAGTTAGTGGTGATTGTAAAATATACGAAAAATCACGAACTAAGATACTTAGTTCGTGCTATAAATACTGCATTATATTTATGTGACAATATAAACTCCTGCAAAAATTATTATCGTGATAATATTATAAAATTATTTACAAGATTTTGTTTTTATAAATAGACAATAAAAAAACCAACCATGTATAATATTAGAAACTGATAGAACTAATTTGGTTAAAACCAAGATTAAAGATATATATATATCTTTAATCGTGGATGAAACACTGGTTAGGTTAGGTTAGTATTAATCCATTCTGTGGTAGAACTTATGATATAAATACTTATTTGTTCATACCTTTCCTAATAAACAAATGAATTAGGAATATATTCATTTTTAAGTTGAACATCTGTAAATGATATAGATTATTTTAGAGTATTTAATCTGGGGATTGGGGTATGAAAACAAAACTCTTCAATTTCACCACTGATTACAATAATTTGTAGAAAAGTAATTTTGGAAAATCGTGTGTCCAAATTTATACGTCATATTATTATACCTACAGGTGTCTATCCGAGGCGTATAGTCGGGGGGGGGCTAAGCCGCTAACAGTCCTTTAACCCTAGCCCCCAACATTGACCATGTTTATTTTGCTCTGTGCTTTTACCACCTATAATAATTATACGAATACGTAATTCTTAATTCATGGTTCATCACTACATTTTTGCTTCGTGTATGTCTCATGTTTCCCGGTCACGGCAACGCCATCTACATGAACATAATATTATCTACTTCATCGCTAGTCAACCAATCATCGTGACTGCCGCTCACTAGAGTTGCTAGATGGCCTTGCCGATTATGAAATTGAATATTAATGATATATATTTTATTTAAACTACTGTGCCGCCATATTCGGAAATTTATTATAATTTCTAGGTGCTAGTATGTTTAACATAATTTAAAATGCAAGACTTGGGGGCCTGTTTCTGTAATTACGTTAAGTGCTTGTCTCTACGATTTATGAACGAAATTTTTTAAATCATAACAAAATAACAAAGATTTTTTATTGGTTTTTTAAATATTCAATTCATTGAAATTTGAAATTTGAAATTTAAACTTAGAATATTTATATAAAATACATATTATTGAAAATTTGTATTTTAGGTTTTTGTAAGACAAATATATATTTTTTTCTAACAGTAGTTACCTATACGCTAAGAGCACTAGCATTTTTACTATCTTAAAACTCTTTACAGTATGTAGTGGGTAATTAATAATTATTAACTTTTAAATCAAATGACTTCAGTCTTTGTACCCGATACAACTATTGACTGTAAACGACAATTTCTACTGTGGGCAATGGGTACATTAAATATCAAGGTATAGTGGGCGGTGGCGACATTAAAGCTGAATAAAGGAACCAAAACTTAAGCAGGCTACTCTTTCTTCATCATGGTAAATAATTTTATTTTATGAATGTATGGGGTTGAAACCCTGAAGAGTTAATTGTTATAAAATATAAAGTTATAATATATTTTATTCTTTTCACTATTTTAGTATAATTTAATCCCTTATTTTTAATACATTTTTTCGCAAACTAAGCTTTGACCTGTACTATTAATGTAATGAAACTAACACAATTTAGTCAATGTACCTTTTTTTTCTATTTATATTTAATCGGCTAACCATTTCAAAATTAATTAACAGAATAATGGCTATTTTTGTAATATATGTATATTCACATATTCACTCAGTGTTGGGTAAGTTACTTTTAAAAAGTTATGAAGTTACTTTACTTGTTACTTAAATTAAATTGTAATGAAATGACTTAACTTTTCAAGTATAAAAGTATCTACGTTACTTTCTAGTTACAAATTTTTTTTTTTAAATTGTTAAGCAATTGTCATTCAACAAGCAAAGGAACTAAAAATACTCTACCTAGCACCTACAAAAAAAAAAGGATGATTTGAAAAAGATGTAAATGACAGTTAATAACATAAATACATAAGTTTTTTTTTTGAAATTCGCAATATGTACTAAATAATTTAAAACTGTAACGCGTTGTACTATGTAAGTTACTTATCAAAAATAATTTCCATTACATTTTTGTTACTTGGAAATAATTTTAATGAAATTGTGTAACGTGTTAAAAAAAAAGTAACGGCGTTACTTTCATTACATTACTACCCAACACTGTATTTACTACACAAAATTATTAAGTAACACGGTTATATACTTATATTACTTCAAATAATTTACTATCATAAGGTGAAAAAAGTATTAAATGTTTATTATTTATCGCAAAAACCTATTTAATGCTTAATCATTGAGTAAAAATTTATCCAAAAGGACAATATCTGATTAATTGATAATAGGTGCTCATATAATAGACATTATTCAATTAAATTGTAAATTGTTTTATTTTAATTTTCTTCAATTTTGGAATTACAACGGTTCTATTTATGTTTTGCTTTTTAATATAAACTGTTGACATGTATGCAAATTTAATATTATCACAATGAAACATTTATGAATGTATATAAATTATTTAAAAAATCAATTTTTCATTTAGGTAAAAAAATTTTTTTTTCACAATATTAAAAAAAATCAATTTATATTTATTAATAATAGTTTTTAACGTGCATTGCTTGTATAAATAATTTACTTAAAAAACATTCCATACTTCTCATAAAAAAATACACAAAAGTTTTTAACTTAAACTCTATGCATGACAGCCTTTTTTTTCTCTATACCATTACTAACAAAAAAAAAAAAAAACAAATGGCACCTGATGAGCTATATTCTAGATAAGACATTAGTTTTGGTGTAAACGTTCGCATATTCTGCGGACTAACCTATGTCTAATTACACAATATATTAATATAGGTACCTTGTTGGTTTTCTATAAGAAAAAAAAAATAACAAACTTATTGATTTTGTTAACCATACCCGAAAGTTTACATATCAATGGCACCATAATACAAAACGTGTTGCCAAACATTGGAATTATCACAAATTTTAATTATTACCTTTTTTTTTTTTTTTGAAGACTGAGCTTTTCAAAGTACAAAAATAAGTCTGTATTTATATATATTATATAATAATATAACTATTAAGTTATTATCTTATAATATTTATTGCATATTTTAGTCTTTATAAAAAAAAAACAGATACATGGCTATTAGTTAAAAAAAAAAATTGTCAATTTATATTTGTATTTAAATTATTTCCAAATTTTTGTTTTCTAATGATTTTAATTAGTATAAAAAAGTGGAGAGGTAATGAATGTAGGAGGCCTGTTAAACTCTAGCCGCTAGGAGATGCAATGATTGGTAATTGAGCAGGAGCTCGGTTACCAGTTGTTTCGTTGGAACATTGTGGTTTACCAAGTGACCTACGCTGTACAATCATGGAATGCGATGGCGGTGAAAGTCTTTTAGCAGCAGCAAGAGGTGCATCTGATGATGAAAACAAACTGAAATGCTGCAGGAACACTCGATTAGCCGACATAGCAGACTCTGCAAATGAAGATAGGGCGCGAGCACTATTGTTGCGTCTTATAACAACTGGTGTACTTAGTTCACGATCTTTGGGTTTATCTTGCTGTAATCTGAATACCCATGGATGATTTAAGACCTCAGCAGCACTTGGTCGAGCACTAGCTTCTTTAACCAGCAATTTGCTAATCAAATCTTTGGCTTCACTTGAGATATCTGCCCACTCACGGTCTGGAAATTCATAACGACCCTCGTGAATGCTTATAAAAAGCAAACCCTGAAACAAATATTCATCATTAAAAATTTAATCGTTTAATTAACATTCCATGATATCTTACTTGACATTCTGGACAAGCATTTCCTGATTCCCATCCACAATTGGAGCCGCAATTCCCATAAAATGGTGGGTAGCCACAAAGAAGTATGTACGCCACTACTCCAAGTGACCACAAGTCGCAACGCTTATCATAATAATGGTAATTGGAGTCTGGACTTCCAACAAATGCATCTACTACTTCAGGAGCCATGAAATCAGCACTTCCCACTGGAGTTAATAGTTGTGGCGTTGCACTGCCATCAACTGGATTTAGCTTGATACCAGAACCAAGATCAAAATCACATAACTTAACAGGAGTTAATGCTACGGGGTCCACACAAAGGATATTTTCAGGTTTCAAATCACGATGAGCTATTCCTATAAAATAATAATGAAAATTTAAATACATTTCAGAAAATTAAACAAAAACTAATGTTTAATAAAGTACCTTTTTGATGTAGAAAATTTAATGCGCTTGCCAAATCTTTGACAATAAGACTAGCTTCACATTCTGTAAATCTCTTCCGTTGCTGTATTCTATCAAGCAGTTGCCCACCTACCACCTTTTCAAACACCATGTAAAATTTGTCATCAGCCTCGAAGAATTCAAGCATTTGAATGATGTTTGGGTGGCCTTGGCAATGATAAAATGTTTCAACTTCTCGGAATACACGTGCGCGAGCATGTTCGGCAATTTTGTCAATTACTTTAACAGCAAATTCTAAGCCAGTTAACACGCTTACACATGTTTGAACAGATGCATAAGCACCTTGACCCAATACTTCACCAGTCAATTTATATGCATCTAAATAAATAAAATATAATACATTATTATTAAGTTGATGATAAACAAACAAAATTAAACTTCAATTGTATTATCTGGGCTAACCAAATTTATTACCAATTTTGCAATGATCATGATACTACAACAATCAAATTTTTAACAATTTAAAATGTTTTCTTTATCAGCTTATAGTTCATACATTTGAATACATATTTTATGTACCTACACTTCTGGTAATAAAATAAACCTAAGCATTTATCACTGTATTAACGGTTCCATATAAAATAAATAACTAACAACTAATAACATTTGTAAATGTACAATTGTTTGCATCCAAAAACCATACACTTTCTACGTTCATTGAATAGTAAAATATCGCACACCATTTCAATCTATAGACCCAATGTATTCCGAAAGTTAACCAAAAGGTTAAATAGGAGCACTAAATTTTGTTTTAAATTATGTTGATCTTACTACCCAAAATGAAACAATGACTTATGGTCTCAACAAGCCGAAATTGCTATTGTACCATGTAAAATAAATATAGAATTCTTATGTTTAATATGATAAGTGTTTATAACTTAGCTGTCAGAAATTTCTTTTAAATTTTTCTACTTAAATTTTAAGCTATAAAAACTATATATTTAATATTAAAAAATATATACATTTATGAGTTATAAATGTTTTTATTATATTAAATTCAATCTCGTTTGGAACCAATTAAAATTTTAATTTCCTTATCACCAGTTTAAACTGTATTATGATAAGAACACATTGCAATATTATTTCATCATTAAATAATTAAGTACCTACTACTTATTACTCAACTCATCAATTACAGATTAAATTCAGGAGAAAACAAATGTTTTTAGATTTGATCATTAATATTAAAAAAAACTTAGTTCTTGTTATTATTTATCTAATCTAAAAAATTTACAATGCAAAATTATTAAGATAAATATTATTGTATTCCTGGAGTATTTATAAAAAGTATTAAATTTAACTAAGAAAATGATACTGTATGAAACAATAACATTTCAATGACACTTTAACCTTTGGTATTTTTCAATGATAATTTTAACAATTTATTGATTTGTAAATATAAAACTATATTTATGCAAAATATTCAGCTTTACCAGATGTAAATAAAAATAATAGAAAATTAAGCAAAATACCACAGGAAATACCAAACTCGGTAACTTATTCCTGTTAATCACTGTTTGGCCAAGTCATTGTGCGTTGAAATGTTGGCAAATGTAGTCGTTTTATTAACCGTAACAACAACTATTAAAAGAAAATGACCTACAAATGGTTTTCAAGTAAACCATATCGAGCAAATAAGTTATAAACTGCAGCACATAATCTACATTGTTAATTGTCTTGTAATATTAAGTATTATAACGTACATTATACATCACTTAGACCATACATACCTTGGAAACAAGATGTCACGAGGCTGTTGGTGATCTTCTTCTTCTTGCGCTTGATACGAGCCTCTTCTTTTCTCAACGATAGTGATTCAGACTTTTTTTCAACCGGGACATCTGTCAATCAAAAACGACATGCACATTAGAACTACTATCTACATACACAAATTGGATCTATGCAAAACGATGCCAAAGACTAAATACTTACTTTGGGTGCTCTCAGTCTGTCCGGGGGTTTCTTCTTCAATGATACTCTCGACCATTATTGATGCTGCGTTGCGTACGAAGATCAGTGGATAATACTTTTGGGAGTAGATAGTGGAACACGGCGTATGAGTACGTTGACAGACGACGTGATCACAAAATAATTTAATAACGAATAAATATTTAATTTAAACTTAAAAAAACGATTTATCACAGCACTTAATTATCTTTCGGCGAATGTAATATTAAAAATAAAATTGGTAGTAAAATAATATTACGCTTCTTCGCCCGTATATTACTATAAATATATAAATATAATATCTTTTATCAACTTGTCTTCTTTTTTTCTGGACTTATCAGCGGGTTTTCTCAGTATTTATACAGGGCGAAAGATAATATATATCGAAATACTTAATAAATAACGAATAATTTACAAAAACCGGGACGCGTGGGACGACGATGTGTAATACTTTTGAACGACCGACGATATAGTTAGTTAATTCATTCGATCCCGGGAGCGTTGTTACAGTCGCACTCAGTTCTCGCTTACACGATTCCAACGGTATAGCAACAACAACAACAACCGTTACGATAAGACGGTTGTGTTATAATATTATTATTATTCTGCTGCTGTACACCACCACTCGAACTCCAACACACCGCAAGAGCGACAAATACGAACGGGACGAACGCAAAAGCCGGCAGCGAAACGAACTCAAACACGACTCTCGACTGACTGACTGGCTGAACACGGCGACGGCGGACCGGCCTGCTGCTGCTGCTGTTGTTGTTATTGTTGTTCGCTCTCTCGCACACACCGAAACACGCTACACGCTACGGCTGGTTGTGCAGTGTTGATGGAAACCGGCGCACGACGACACTACCGCCGCGGCCGAGCGTCGCGTCCTCTTTTATACCGGACACCGCGCGTCCCGCCCGCCTATACAAGTCTCCGACACGTTTTATTTAGGCACCGTGCACACCGACCTCCACCGTCCGCGTGTGCGGTGCGCTGCACGGAAACGTACACTCGTCGTCGTCACCGCCGTTGGCCGTCGCTGTTGTTGTTTTTCGGCTGACGGTGAACTCTATTCAATTTTTTTTCTTCTCTCACCAGTCTTCATTTGCGTTGACGTCACATTTTTATCTTCGGAGAGGGAAAACACATTATAGTGATGATAATAAATAATAATAATAATAGTAGTATTATGCGACGTAGAGCGTCTTTTACCCTCCCTCCTCGGCATTGGTTTTTTATTATTTAAATAAATTAAAAAATTATAATATGTACTACCTACATCTCCGTCGTCGCAAGCGCGTCCAACTTAGACTCTAGAATACTTTATCGTTGTGTTTTTATTATTCGTTCGGTCCCGACTATCAATTGTTGGGTGAGTGGAGGAGTTAGGTATTGGTAGGTACGTGTTGTGTGTAATAAGTACTTAATAACTAAGTAATGACTTTAATAACGCTCCCATAAATCGTATTCTGATTAAAATAATAAATGGTACAATATCGTGTTTCATGTGTGGCGTGCGGTATAATATTTACGAAGACTACGCGTCTGCACATGTGTGTACTGCGTCTCGTGATTTCTAAAATATTGTCGTAGTTAATCCGAATGAAATAATTTAATCATGCTGTTCTGAGCGCGGCGACCGGCGTGCAAACACGTTGTGGAGTGTTGGACGGAAAAAAATCGCCCCCCAATTTTGTTAATGTTGTGGTGCCATACAACAGTGCACACGGCTTAGTTAGGTTGGGGCCCGTGTACTACGCATTATACTTAAACTACAGACCGTTGTAAATAATACACGAAACGACGAAACCCAGCATACTATACTTTTGTTGTTATTAAACGTATAATATTATATAGACGCTCTACTGCTTTGGTATGCCACACACAACCGCGTCTACCTCGCGGAAGACACATAATATGACAACAAATAATAATAGTTGGTAGTTTATTGTCGTTGTCGTATTTATTTCATTCTATACCTATGATATAAATCTGTATCGCAACGGAACGGAGGTTGATTAGGAGTTGTACCGGCTTGTACATACGTATAGTGTACCCACTACCCACACACCTACCTACCAACCTACAGTATCCACTAACAACTAACCAATAACCATAATATCATTGTAGTATAATAGCGGTTAACGTATTTCAGAAATTATTCATAAGCAACTCAAGTTCATTATCGTTCAAAACATTTGAAATTGTAAAATATAATATATTGACAAATTGCGTTTTCAAATATGTTAAAACTTAAATTTTACATTTACGGAAATTATAAATCAATTTCTGATGTATGTGTTTCATTGTTCTACACATGTTCTTATTTTACAAAAATTAAATATTTCATTGTATATTTTGACTAATTGAAAACTCCCAATGGTAGCTGATTTACTAGTTTACTAAAATAAATGTCACAGGTAAAATTATTTGTTTACCAAATTTTTAATCGTAGTAATGCAGTATAATAAATATTAACTTAGAATATAAACAACTAAACTTCGATTGTTTGGTAAAATAATTTTTGGAAAAAAAAAGTTATATTTTTACTATTAAGTAAAAACAATTAGATTGATCTTTTTATTTTATTTAACAATTATTATGTATTAGTTTTATCCTGATGCACCCACCGCGTATTATTATTAAATAATTTAATTAACACTTCAAAAAACGTTATCGTCAAACACTCAAACGCCAATTTATATATTATGCATCACAAATAATTATATATTATTAATAATTAATAAATTATAAGCAATAATAAAAAATATAAATGGTTGAATTACACGTGCTACATCGTTGCAACTAATTTTAACTTAAAACCATAACACAAGTGGTGACTTTTAATCATGTACAAGTACAGAATCAAGCAAAATAGTTTAAAATATAATTGCAAATATGCCTATATATTGGCATATTGCAGTATATAATCCATATTGCTGTATATATTCCATATTGCTGTAATGGTGTGCAATGTGCTTTTTTACTAACAACTCTTAGTAATTTGTTGTCTTGTAGAACAATGAAAATATGAAATTTGAATATTAATTTGATATTCATTTGTGTGTCTTGTGATTTGATTTTATAATATTATAATTTATAGGTAATTATACGAGTAATACTATAATATTTTAAAATGTATTATTGTTTACGTTATAGTGGTATACATCTACGTTTTTATGAGACACAATTTATATGATAGGTATTGACTATTGGTAACAAAAACCAAGATATTATAAATTTCAAATAATAAATAAATTGATATAGGTAGGTTATGTTTTTATGTATAATTTTATAATATTTAACCTATAAAGTTAAACAAGATGACGTGTGTACAGATTCACAATAATTGAATAATGTTCAGAAATCAGACGAACGATAGCTAACAATTATCTGTTTTGATAGTAATTCATAATGATTCCATTACATACGACGTTTATACTATGATTTAAAAAATTAATACAAATTGTGTATTATTATTTATTTGTACAATAATATGCTAGTCGTATTATTTTCATACAGGGTAGTCGTTGGGTGTTTATTTATTTGGTTCTTTAATTATTTTAATATCGAAATATTTTTTACTTATACATCAATTGATTGGTGATTTTAGGATACAAATTCTATTTTAAGATTTCAATTTGGAAGTTAAAAAATAATATAACTGGAAAAAATGAATAAAACATAAATAATAAATATTTAGATTTCTTAAAAAACAAATAATTGAATAAAATGCTTTGACTTAAGTGGACTATAAATCATAATGTAAAATAATTTTATCTAATATACAATATCAGTAAACAATATTATATTCGAGAAAAATGTGTTATATAACTGAATATTATAATGGTAAAAATTGGAAATGATCGTGCATACGCATTAACACATACTAACGTATAAAAATATATTTTTTTTTCATTTTTACAATCAAATTACATCCTGTGTATATATCTTGAAATTGTATACAATTTACGAACAGGTAATATTTCCTGTATACATATAGAGGTAATATAAACTTGAGATGATCTGTTTTATGCTGAAAGAAAAAACACAAATAGTAAGTTATTCTAATCCTTGGATCCAATCATTTATAGCTGCTGCATTCACAAATATTGGTTCATTGGACAAATTGTTTGATGTTTCTTGATGACCTCGTATAGCAATTCAATAAAATAACTACGGATTCAAGTAGTGTCAAACGAAATATAGGTAACCTTAAACCTTTGAGGTCTAACGGTTAACGGTATAAGTTTGTAAAACGTTCAAGTATAAATAAATAGTAAAAACTAATAAATGAAAAAAATTGAAAATCGTTAATTGCTTTTATTGACAAATATTTAAATATCGATATAATAAGGTTACTGGTTAGTAATGATTTAACAATGAATATGATATAGTGGATTATCATTCTGAAATATTAGTACTATGGCAATATTAGGGCAACGTCTATATTATATCAACTTACTAATACTAATATATCTATACTTCTAATTCATATTATTTTGTGAAATACCTTAAACTAATACAAATCATTAATCATTTCATTATATTAAACTATTTAAAATGCTCAAACTCATAAAAAATAAATCAAAATATATTTGTTAATTTTAAAATTAATTTTGAATGTAATTCGATATCAATTTGAATCGTATATGAATCATAATATTATTAGTCTTAATATTATTATACGTTTATAAATGCCTATATTTTCGATAATTCATAGAAGAAGTAAGTTAACTGTCAGTTATCAATAAAAAAAAAAATATCGACAGTTTTTACATATTAAGCTGCACACAAGCATCTCGCATTGAACGTATTCTTAGAAGATATAAATAGACCGTGATGGAATTTTTTTCGCTCACGGTTTGCATTCGATCAGCAAAAGTTCAAAATATCGTACCAACTACCCGATACCCGAATATCGTAATAAATTACTCACACCTTAAGATTAACGATGCATACATAACTTCAATTTGGGGAGAGGGAAGGTGGATCAGTTATGAAGTCAGGTTATAACTTATAATATGTGATTTATATTTTATAGGTATATAAAAATGTATACCTATTGTACAACCAAAGGACCCATAATTAGATGGTTTATTTATAACATTATATTATCAGCCATTATCGTGATAATAATGTATTAAATAGTAAGGACAGCCGACACGACCCACGGGCCTCGACGAAGCAATACTGCAACAGTATGATTTGCCGAAACAGAACGTATCAATATTATTGCCCCCAATCATAAATTATTAAATGTACCTATTTAAATATAAGCCTTGAGGTACGTGTAAAATAAAATAATTCATATACTAGCCTCGATAATAAGATATAATATTAAATACCAATTAGTAAAAACTAATAATAATAATAATTACGATACGATAAACATCAAACAGCCTCTCTATCGTTCGAACTTTTAGTCTTTTGAGCATATATTGTAAATATTTGTAAACGAAATATGAATACGAATACACAATAACCTGTAAAGGTTCGCAAAAATAAGTTGGTTAATGTTAACGTATAAAGTACATGGTAAAGTTAGGTACTTAATTAAACTATGGTTTCGTACATTCGTACACTATTGTCTATTACTGTTAAAAGATTCTATATTTTGAGCACCGTCGCACCTTGTCCTGTATGTCTGTATAGTTGTGTAAATTGTTTTTAACTTTTTGCGAATTATAAATATTACCATTATTACCTACGGTATTTTTTTATCATTTATTGATGATAATATATAATATTGATTATTGTCAGGTGTAAACTATACAATACCGTTGAGCTTATCTTAATAACTTAATATAATATCGTTGCTATACATACAGCATGTCGATGTCGACATGAAGTAGTAAACTATTATTAAGTATGTTTACAATTCCAATAAAACAGTATTGATACATGTACATAATCATATAATCATAAAAATAAGTGAGAGTATATTTAAGTAATAACTAATAACTATTAAGTATAATTGCTAGTGGCTCGGAAAAAAATAATGTAGATATTGTTAGTGCTTTATTAAGATTATACTCGCACATTATATTTGAAAAGTGAAATAAGGAAATTGTGATGTATAATTTGATCATTAAGTCTGTTAATCCGGAATCCCTTTATTGTACTACTGTAACGACATGATAATATAATAATAATATCTACTAATACGTATAGTTGTACACTTGTACAAATTACACCGAGGCCGTTCATCAATATTATATAATATTATATTAGTCACCCGGGCCAATGCGATCGTTTCTCCACGTCGCACTCACAACAGCACACCTGACCAACACGTAATCGCTGCGCGTACCACGTGTTACCACAGTGCGGCGGCTTCGACGGTGTTGCCGCGTTCAAATGATAAAAAATTATCAGTCGTGAAAAAAAAAATTAAATTACGATAAAATAGCGTCAATTATTGTTGTTGAAATGCTCAATATTATTATTATGTTACGGCGTTGGTGCATTGCTCGTCTTTATTATTTCGAGTTTGTCGTCCAGTCCCTCACTCCCGACGCCGGCACAGACGCCACCGCCGAGTCGGCGTCTACGTGGTGCGTAAGCGCCGGCAGGCAGACGGACCGGCCGGCAACCCGAAACTACGCAGCAGCAATTGCGCACGCACTGTTCCCTCCCCCCTCACCCAACCATACACACACGAAAAATGAAAAAAAACAACGCATACAGAGCGTATAACATGCTGGGTATACAATTTATTTTATAATATGGTGTATTAATGTATTATGTATATAACATATAAGTATATTCAATATTGTATAAAGCATACAGATCAGGGCCCTTGGCCCGTGGTTTTGATGGACGGTTGACGAAATAAAGAACGGATGTTCTTCACCAGGTTGAAAAACTTAAAACACAATAAGATAATAACAATAATAACAATTAAATTATCACCGTCTTCTGAGATCGTAATATTTTTACATGACGTAATTATATACATAATATAATATTGTTATCAATTTCTTAGGAGTGGGTACACAATTAAAAAAATATATAGTTTTGAAACTGAGTATAGGTACAATAATACCTACCTACCTATAATATTATCACATTTTCTTTTCTGTTTTTCTTTTTTTTTGTATGAATTTATTTTTATCAATTTATCATTTAATTACAATTTGAAAAAAATGACTACTATTTATTTTAATTTCCACGATATGTTAGCTAAATATACATAGATCAATATCGTAGCCAAGATTTTGAGTTGAAGGGGCTGATATCTTGTTATAATATAGGAGATGCTTGATTCGGATTTCGGATTACTCATACGTTTTGTATGTTGATGCCGTGGATTTAAATGATGTTGGACTTTTTAAGCAATTTTCAAACAAGTTACAATTTTTATAGATATTAATTATAATTTATAATAACGTTTAAGTAATACGTTCACAGATAACCCAAAGTAGGTATTTTTGTATTATACTGGAATTCCCCAGAGGACTAAGCTCCTGGTTACACCACTAACCCAGATAAGAGATAACGAGGAAGTTATGTGGACTTCATTTTTTTTATAGATCGGAGGTGTTAGTGACTGTCACTGTTCATAAAATGGTTTTTATTTTTTGCGTAATTTCACAGTTGTTACGAACAGCCTTGAATTATTTACCTACAGTTTATATTTTTGTTACAATGTATGTTATTTTATTTTTATTCTTACAAAATATCGTGAGGTTAGGCCTACCTAATATAATATTATAGTCATCGTGACGATATTTTAATAA
>PVMI01070833.1:3179-14101 GCA_008528875.1 Aulacorthum solani | reverse complement strand
ATATATATATAAACGTACCTCATGAACACGTACCCATACATTATTCGCGCGCATAGGTATATACGTATTATGCGATATGGCGTTGCGCCGGGTCGAGGGGAAAAGCGGATGCAGTGGCAGCAGCAGAGAACATGTCGTCATGGTTCTTTTGTCCCGTGGAAAAACGAGAGTGAAAGCGAATGAAAAAAAAAAATGGCATTGTTCCTGAGCGAGGGATAAATAAACGATGGGACGACGACTACGGCGGCGGCGGCGGCTGCTGCTGGCCTTTGTGCGGCGCAAAACAGAGCGAATCTTTTGCGATTTATCTTGCGTTCCTTATTATACTTATGTTTTTGTTTTCGTGTCGGCCGATTCCCGTAAACGCGAGCTAGTCGCCATGTCCTGCGACCGCCGAACGGGAATTATTTACAGCCACCATCGACCCCCGGAAAAAAAAATACCTTATCACTTAAATTGGCCTACACGTGGACGTCGGCCGCGGCGATATCTATACTTTGTACAAGATCGTGGGTTAGTTATCGCTGCAAAGATATTTGTTTTCGTGTCTCGCAGAAAAACAGTCTAAACAGTTAAAAATAATATATACATTCAACCATCCATCCGATTTTTTATTTTCGCGTTTTTATTGCTTTTGTTACACACATTATACTGCAATGTCTTATCGAGAACACTTTATCGGGAACGAACCTCAACTTACCATAATATATTAAGTGATATAATATTGAAATAATTGAAAATCCCGGCTTCGGGCACAAAACCATTATGAAAACCAATATCGATATTGTTTTTCAAACAAGATTTTCGGTTATTAATTTTCATTTCACTCTACACACTTGAAACAATAACCGGAATTAGTACCTCCGTTATTTGTAGTTTATTTTTGTATACGTCATAAAGATATTATACAGCCGACAAGGCGACAACCGTCAAATGTTTAATTTAATATTATGTTCACACCATGATAAACAACTTTTTCTTCTCTCTGAGGTTGGTACATTTTATTGGAACCCCAGCAGTTTGTTTCCGAACAAATAACTCGTGTGCTGCTATTAATTAATATTATTATTTTCAACTTAAAAAACGAGATACTAGTATACATTGTACGCGGTCCCTGCACCTGATCTCGTAACGCTGTCTTTGACTTTTCGATGGTATTGCAGGAGCATATTATTATTGTTATTATTATTAATATTGTGATTCGCCGGGGGCAACAATGTGTAAGGACTAAACGCGTTTAGACGTCGTCATTTCTCCTCAATTACTCGACATGCAGAGCTCGGAGCAAATTTGTTTACAATGGTTTAATTTTTGAATTTTAATTTAAAGACCAGCCGACCGTGAAAACGCCGCAGTCTTTTTGAAACCAATTTAATGAACCTGATAAACATCTATGTGGTCAAAGTGCTATAGTACCCTCTTTACACGGTTAAACGGACCGTGTCACCGACATAAAAGCTGTTGGTTTTTGAAAATGTCGTTTTATTTTTCGTTTATTTATTTTAATCACTTTCTTCTTTTACCTACCGTTTCAATCAGATTTTATTCGCTGGCTACAATAATGCGTCCGCTTTTCTCGAATACCGTACAACCTACCTACCTACCTACCTACCTACCCATATAATATTATATACGTACGCGACAATGGCGGTCGCTGCAGTGAACGCAGCAGTATATATAATATGGTGCACTTTAATATATTATTACGCCATGCCGACAAACGTCCGTGTAATGATTGTGACTTTAATTGGGAGAAGAGCAATAAAATTATTTTTTCACGCCTAATAAACCGTTATTGTACAACCAGCGAAAATGGACGAATGAAAAAACAAAAAAACCGGCCATTGCTTGTATTTTACTACCTACGTTTATGGCATAGCCCAGTCCGTTTACAACCGAGTTTTCATTAATAGTCCGGCTAAATGGACCGGCACACTTTAATTATTATTGCACGTTGACTATGCATGAGTGGTAATTTTTGTCTTAACGTTTATCAAAAGAAATTACACAGCGACCAAGTACTTACTATTATGTTATAGGTATGTAATAAAATAAACACAATAATACACAACCACTCGTGCCATTATCAAACTATATTATATACTATATTATAGCGGTGTTCAATTAAACAATAACTTACTTTAGACTAATAAGTAATAACAGTTTACAGACGCAAAATCACATCTTTGAACTTGCATTTAAAGACTTTCTGTGTATTAAAGATCAAAGAAAATGACTTAGCTTAAGTTGAAACTTCACAAGAAGTCAAGAATATTTGATCATGGCAATTAGCAATTTCAAAATATTTATATCAATATATTTTAAAAATTATGAAATTATGCATTCTTATTATTTTTACTACAAGTCAGCAACCGTTGGCTTAAATAAAACAATTATTCTATGTTTAATTTAAAAGAATGAATAGAAGATAAATGAGTTATTTGTTTTAAAAGGAAACCGATTTAATTAAAAATGAACTGAAATGGTTCAGTTTGTCGAAGAATAAGAAAAATGTTTTCGTAAAGAAGTCTAACAAGAAATGTATTTTTTAGTGAAATTAAGCAACTTAACCCCCAAGCACGTAAAAAATGATACAATAACAATAGTTGAAAGAAAAAAAACAGGAAAAAAAATACTTTGAAACCGAAAATGCTACAGGGGTAAAAATCATATTACCGAAACAAACGAAGAAATAAAACATTTTTCTGTGGTACATAAAACATTTTCATTAATTAAATTCTTTAACAAAAATTATTTGCTGTCTTAAATAACAACAAAAACTCAGTAATGTAACAGAAAATTTCAATTTGAGATCATTAAAAATTAAAAAAAAAAGTTTCACGAGGAAGTATATACACTTAAAAGAGCAGATAAATAAATAAAAGCATACTAATAACATAATTAAATGAGAATTACTTTTTTCATATTTATTTAACGAGAAAAATGACTGCAATCCGCATGATATACATAATAATATAATATTACTGCATAATGCGCACTGCTATTGATCGTGTATTCAGTATTGGCATATTGCTCTTTGTATTTACTTATTGCATTTTTAATCTGTTTAAAAAAAAAATCTAAAAAATACTACATTTTTAAAACACTAAATTCCAGTGATTAACCAATAATATTGTATTTCTATTTCCAATAAAACCTGTATATTTTCAAACGGTTATTTTTTATTTATCACAAAATACCTATGATATTGAGAATATAAAAAAATCATTAAATGGTTTCTTCAAAGGGAATATTGTTTAAATTATTAATTAAATTGACTTCATCTTCTCTTGTACTTTAATTATTAGAATTTCCTCCATTTTTTATAAAAAATTATACGTAATAGTAAAAGTTACTAAGTAATATGATAATATTCAAAATATGTTCTTAATCAAAGTGAAATTTAAAGACATTTTTACTATTGACTCATAATATAATTTCTTTAATTAAAATATTAAACTTTGAGAAATATAACTATGCAGACGATAAGAAAAACATTACAAACGGTTTTTCTTTCTGATGTATAATACAATAACATTAATTTTATATGAAATATTATAAAGACAAATAATATAGGTATACTTACATTTAGTTCATCAAATTATCTACCGTTTGATTAATAAAACCCAAAAGGTATAGTTTTTTCTTATTTAAATTCCCAATGTCTTTGTAATGTTGTATACATTACATTAAATGGGCTTAAAACACCATAATGAATTTAAATGGACGATCGTTGGACTCTAATGGTTTTTCATCATGTCTCAAGTATACGTCAATAAATAACGGTAATTTATGAAAAGTGGATTCACCTGCGATTTATTCTACTTAAAGGCAACTAAAAACTGGAAAATGTAACGGTAGCTGATGTAATATTAAAAACTCAGAAATTCATTAGTATCAGACTGAAAACATCGCGACGGTCAATCGAAATGCTTTTAATGTCCATAGTTTACTAGCTGTGTCATACGCACACGGGTTGTGTACATTAATCCGGATAAAAACACATTAAGCCTGAAAGGTATTCCGATGCAACCAACGACCAGGGGATGAGATTACGTGCACTGGGGACCCTTCGTTTTTAATGTTTTAACGTTCTAGCGAGTGGAGGGAATATTATTAACTGAAGATTAAACTCTTTTATTTGTAAAGATGAAGAACGACATTTTCTTGGAGATCCCGAACTAAGCTATGATTAAGCTCTTAAGCTCACGCCAAAGTTCAAACCCAACGTTCAATGGTACATAGAATACGGGTCGCCTCATAATACCTCAAAGGTTGGAGATTTTCTTGTAAACTTTATCAAGCTTTTGGTACGGCATGAAAATCCGATGTATACAACATATGGCATAATATTGTTTTACCGAGTGAGTGTTACACCAGAAAACTACATTATGCTCTATTAATGCGAATCAGGTTCAACGATTATCCAAATTATTTTTAACTCTTTTCAAACTTACAGTATAAGGGTAATATAGGTTTCATTTGTATCAATAATATAATACAACATAACAATGAATCCAAGTGAAGTAGATGCTATTTGTTTTTATGAAAATTTCGTTTTTATAATATTATTCCTTAACTCCAATTGTTTCCCTCCCATTATGTATGCTCAAACGGTTTCTAAATAAAAAAAAATCGTTTATAAACAATATAATAGGATACTTTATTTTTTTTTTTTTGTTCATAAAATAATAATAAAAATGATTTAATCTAAACACAAATGCACGTTATTTGTTCAGTGTATTTAAGTGGGTTATTTTTTTTCAACAATAAAAATGATGATATGAAATCTTTATAATTTCTGTTTTAATATTACGGTAGAAATATAACGTTTCGTTTCGATAAAACCAGAAATGGTATAAAATATACCTACAAAGTATATCCGTAATAAAAATACATAAATATATATATATATATATATTATATTATGTATATTATATTATAAAAATAATTAAACTGTTCATATTTCTTTTTGCGAGAGTATTTCTCTAGAACCACAAAACGAATAAGCACATGATTTCCAAATCATCAATTTTTTTTTCGTGAAATAAATGTTTAATAACTTTTTTTAGTTAAACTCTCAGCAGTTTAAAGCTAAACCAATAATAAATAGTACCCATCAAAAATAATCACCAAGAAAACGTGAACAAGAAATCTTTATTGATTTTTCATCACCTAAATGTATATAAATATTAAGACTATACTACAGGGTGAATATATGAGTAAAAGTGACGTTTAATTTGGTCACCACGTTTAAACAAAATTACCAATAACTAATATTAGTGCTAATAAAACTTTTTTTTTTAATTCTATTCATTGAGGTTATAAAAAAAAAGTTAATATTATAAAATAATATTTGTACAATTGAATCGTTATTATACTTTATTTAAAATATTGAATATCGGTTTTTTTTAATAGATACTCAGCAAATTGTATAAAAAAATAATTGGGCTTATACAAATATACAATAAAATGATTATCGAATTATGATGTGGGTGTTATTCTTTAAGAGCACCTCAAAAATAGTTTTAAAAAATCGCTGATATTAAGTATAAGACATTTTAAATAATCATAACAATTTTTTTTTCAGCTGGATTTGAGTTGAATGTTATTTTAAAATAATTTAATATATAATTGTAGTTCGGTTGGTAATAATTGATGATATTGACATTTTACAATGTACTTGAAATCATGTATCAGATCGAAATACATTAGGTATGGCGTTGGACGAATGTTTCATCTTAAATATCGCTGACTAATTTTGAATTTCAGTAAGATTTAAGAATGAAAGATTTTTAATAGCTTTAGAAATAGATTTTGACTCGACTATTTGTGGTTTTGGTTTTTTTGAGATATTTATTTTTGGCTTGGATTTTTCTGTTGAAGAAATTGGTTTTTCTGAAGTTTATTGTTTTTTAATACTCCCTTTGATATTTTGTGTGATTGATTTTTGTATTATTTATTTTGAAGATCAATTCATTATTGCAATGAAGATTCCATGCCAAACACTTTTATGATAAGAATTAAAATAATTAATTTAAGATGTTCTGGGGCTGCAATCACGTGCCACTTATGTCACCAGACGTATTCGTCGTAATTCTATTTTTTCTCTCCCAAACAATCTGAATTTGTTTTATTAATCCAGACGCGTGTTGTTCTATTTCACATATTATCTCTAACCCTTTGGTTTTGATTCAATTAAATAATCCGTCACGATGTCTGATATTCGCTCTACACTGATAAATTTTATATATTTTATAAATGTTTAATGTGATTATATCTTTATTATTATTAGACTCTTATGCGCGTTATACAAATACAAACTAACCATATAGAAGCATAATGCGTATGATTTCAAATCCAACGATTGTACATGTCACGGAGTTTGAACAACTCAATCAAACAGAGAGATTGAAAAATAACACAACCATATAATATTATGCCATAAATAACTTTGAATACATTTCTCGCCCCACGCAGAGTCTAAAAAAAAAGAGGTAACTGATGTGAAATAATATTAACGTAAATATAATTTCGAGTGCTTATAAAACAAAATGTCTTCTTCTCGCATGGAAAGACTGGATAAATAGAAAATACAGTGGTGTATAATAACATCAACTTGTGTACACTTCGATGGACCTTCTGAGGTTATTCAGAACCTAATTTCCATCGTGAATTTGAGCTTAAACGATGTGGAATAAAATTATTTTGAATAAAAATATTTTTTTAGATGTATTTTTAATTATTTTTCATATATTATAAAAAGTACGCGATAGTTGACAACGAAAAATAATTCGAATATCTATGGCCTTAAAATAATTACAATTTTGCAAACGGTAATTATCATAGTTTTAACCAAAATATATTTAACGAAACAAAGTTTCATTTTTAGTAGTTGTATGCATGACGTGAGTATACTTATAAATGTGATAGTACTATTATGGGTTGAACTTAAGTATTTAACTAAATAAAGTGTTAAGAAAAAAAAAACTTGACGTATATTTTAATTTAGAAAATATACTATCACATTGCCTTATAGTAATGTGCTATATATATATATGGGTAAATGTGATTTATGAATAATGTCAATTTACGATAGGCAGTTAAAACATACTATTACATAAACCTTTAAAATATTATTTAAAAAAATATGTTTTTATACATTGAATTACTGAATTAGTGCGTGATTAACACAATGGATTATAAGATATAATAAATACAAAAAAATGTATGTGCTGAACAATATCCAACCTAACCAAATAACAGAATTAGAAACTTAAAATAATTTTGTATATTATAGTAATTATATTTAAAATAATATTTTTACTATTTAATTATCAAATTAATGATCAATGTTTTTAGAGTGAAAAAAATATTATTTACATTGGAGATTGGACCACGGATCTCAATATCTATTTTCGTACATTTTTACTTCAATTTATCCCACATGGCTTTTATGTGCAAAATAAAGGTTTAATGAAGTGACCTAACAGGACCATTGTAACACGTACCGCATCGATGTGAAATCAATCGGACCGTAAAACCAATACGATTTTGTAGACATACTGAAACTATTTCGGCCACTTCACTTCCCCTATTTTGTTTGGTTCCAAAATCCCACCCAGTTTTATGTACAAACATATTTATTATGTTCGTTTCTCGCGGACAACGGTGCCAACACGTGTACATGTATTTATTATCGCCACACACATCGAACATGAAAAATCAATTTTACTTTTTCCAAGACTCTGATGTTTAATAAATTGGATATTGAAAACCACATACACCGGTCTATATATTTTTCTTCCTTAAATATTTTCCATTTTTATTATATCATTGACATAATATTGTATCAATTGTTATAAATTAAATTATAGTAAATAGTAAATACCCTTAATATAGTCATATAGGCACAGTGCATACATAATATTATAACATGATAGTATATTTATGACCCCAAAAATGTTGATTCTTAGCAAGTGGAGGCCTTCAAAACACATATTATAAACTTTAGGTACCATACCGGTATATTATACCTTTAAGAGTACAACATTTTAAGATAATGATAAATTGTTTTGCAAAAATACAGTCTGTAAAACTGTATTTTTACTTACACATAATATTTTTTTCGCCTTAAGAACATAATACGATGACCTCTGGTCGATGTTGAAGATACCAGATAATAATAATATATTTTGTTATATAACATTATTATTATCATAGATTCTGATTGTTTATAACATACTATTATTATTATAATAATAGGAAGTGTCTTTGTTTTACTTATGTTTAAGTCTACACTCTACAGGGATGATCGTTGCACAGAGATAAAGTTAGAAGCAATATTTGTAAGAAAGTAGCTTATGATAGTGTGGAATTTGGGATAAAAGCATGCACATAATACGTTCATATATAGGTACATAGTTCATATGCCTCTAAGATTATATCCCTCTAAAGTACTTAAGAATATGTTTTAAGTTCTGTTGACTCTTTATTAATTTATTACCTTCAAAAAACAAAAAAAAAAAATAACATAAATAAAAATAAAATGTAATGTGTAACACATAATACAATAAATGTACAAAATATATGTATTGAATAAAAAAATAAAAATGTATAAAAACAATAATATTTACCAATATGCAATTATTATTTTGAAAATAAGTTATTGTTGAAGTTAAAACTAATAAATGTAAAAATTAATCACCAATAAACTACTAAATAACTATTAAATTACATTTAAATGCATAGTACAAACCAAAAGTGAAATTGTGTGTAAGTTTTTTTACGAACGAATTCAATGACATAACTAAGTTAAAAACTTAAGCTTACAAAACAAATATGCCATTTTTTTTAAATGTGATTTTTAAGGTAAGTAATTTTCTTATGGAAAAATGTATTTATAATGTATATTGACGCTCATGAAATATAGTAACAGACAACATTTTTGTTTGTAAAAACATATTAAATAAAATATTTATTTATTTTGTAAAGTCGTAACTGAATCTGGTAAATATAATATAGCTATGGAGTCAAACGTAGAATATTCTCTATGATTTTATGAAACATAAATTGTATAAAGATAAATTGATTCTAACAGCCATCAAATTTTTATGAATAAAATATGCAAATTTATTATTTAACAATAAAAAATACAATAAATATCCTGAAATAGTTGATAATCTAAATCAGAGTGTAGGTACTATCATAATAAATTAGGTAAATTAAATCATGTGATATCATTAAAATTTGATCGATTAAATATTATTACTTAATTACTCATTACTTAATAATATTATTTTAACACCATATAATATCCTGAGAATGTTTGAACTATCAAAAAAAAAACATGCATTACAATTATAAAAGTTGCTTTTGTATATTTCAAGTGTTCCCGAGAATTTATTAATTGTGTTTAACGATATAGTTCCATTATCATTAATGTTTCCCGTTCCTAAAGTAGTAGGTTTTTGTTCTAGTCGAACATTTCTAAAAATTTCGTTTTTCGTATTATTAGACACATTTTTCTTAAAAAAAAAAAACAAAAAAAAACAATTTGTACCATTTTATAAATTGCTAACCATCTTTAATAATCGACGTTTCTAGAGTCAGTGTCAGCCTGACAAAATGTTACTGTTAACCCCATAACCGATGATATACAATAGTAATCCCTAGGCCCATTTTACGGAGTTATTGCTTATCTCGTTTCGTATTCAAAACAAGTGCGACAAACGTAGACCAATAGTATGTTTCTGCGGCACAAGATTATTTGGATCGGTCGGGACGGAATATTTTTTTTTTCTGTTCAGATCTGTTACGCGGTTTTATACACATTGTTTGCTGAGGGTATTATACGCATATAACAACTATAAAAAATTACTAACGATTTTATGGTACACAAAAAAACGATAATGTGTTTGTTTTTGAATATCTTATAGAGTTGGCATAATCTAAAAACAAGTTAAAGCAAAGTTACAATCGTTGCAGATCGGCTTTACGATTTCGTTGTGCAATTATATTTTTTAGATACCAAAACGTTTTGATAGCTGAATTAATTTAAAATGAATTATAATTAAGTATTTAACTCAAAAGTGACCCATAACCTGATAAACATATATATTATTACTAATGGAACACAATGCAGCTGTATTTTAGCTTAAACTTATATGATATTGATTCGTAATAACATATCCCTATAATAATTTCGATAGTTCACTAGCTTGACATAATTATCTTATCAATAGTTTTTAAATTTTTTTTTCAGCTAAATATATTATTATGGTTTAGTTTTTAATAAAAAATAATGTTTTAAAACAGAGTCACGCTATATATTTCCAATGTATATTTTATTTACACTCGAGTTTGAAATACTTTAAGCTTTGACAAAATGATTAAATTAAATATTACATGGTATCTTTTAGTCAAATAAAAGAAAACAATAACTTTACTTTTAAACTGCATAGGTACATAATACTCTGTAATCCCCAAATTCTTCTACAGAAAGTTTATACAATAATGGCCGCAGTATGCAAAAACAATATGCCTTTAAATATTAAATTATAATATATTACATTAAAATAAAAAAAGTAATATTAAACATTTTTTGTTGAATATGAAAATCCGGAAATTTACATCAATACTTTGTGATGCTTCATGAATATTAAGAAAAATACAATATAAGTATATATTATTAGAATTTAATTTATTAATACCATGAACAAATGTTGAAAATCCAATAACAAAGTATTAAAATTAAATATATTAGAATAATTTAACAATTAAATACTGAAATATGTGTTCTTTTCGAAATAAGAAACATTCCGTGTACTTACGGATCGTAAAACACGATCACACAATATCCTATGTAAACAGTTTTCGGTACATTTTTTCTCTCTCCGGATCGATTGTCGACGCCTGCATTA
>PVMI01070804.1:0-17801 GCA_008528875.1 Aulacorthum solani | reverse complement strand
AATGATGTGTGCTTTTTAAAAAAATACATTTTTTGCGTCTGTCATCACCTTTTAGGACAGTAATAATGCTTCGATTTTCAACTTCAATAGCTTTTCTGGTTGGAAAGTGAATCTAGTTGGTATTTTGGGGGGTCAAAAGTAAAAATTTTCCAGTAGTTTTCAAAAGCACCGTGAAAACCAAATGAAAAATTAAAGAAAAAACGGGAATTTTTACGGAAACCAGATTTTCGACATAATCGATTTTGGTTTTGGCTGTAACTCTAAAACAACTGACCTTACATTCATGAAATTTTTAGTGGTTATTTATATTAGCATTTTCTATGTACGATAAAATTTTCAAAATATTTTGATTGCTTTTGAACTGTTTTCGGACAAACTCAGTTTCCTACTTTTTTAGGTTTTTTTTCTATGAATGTCAATTAATTTTATTCGTTGGGTGAAAAAACTTGAAAATTTAATACAAGGATCCTTGTATATTGTTACAATGATATATGAAAAATATTAAGAATCTATAGACACAATTTTTATAAGCATTTAAAGTTCAAATTTTAGCAAAATACGTAAAAATCATGAAAATTTTCAAAAATTTTCATTTTAAAATCTAAGGTTTGAAAGTTGAAATCATGATTCTTCATAAGTTTGCCTAACTTTGTCAAAAAAAAAAAAAAATATCATATACAAAGTAAAATTAAATTTTTACGACATTGGAAATTCACTCGATTTCTCATGATTGTCTTATTTTGATGTAATTCAAAAACGAATAGCTGAAGATACTTGAAATTTATATCATATGTTTATTTTATCAATTCTTAAACTTGATAAAATTTTCAAAATTTTTTGTTTCGTTTTGAGCTATTTACGAACATATTCTTTTTACATTTTTTTTAGTTTTTATTTCTATAAATGTCAACTAAATTGTATTCGTTGAGTTAAAAAGCTTAAAAAATTAATACACGGCCCCTAATATATTGTTACAATAGTAGTTGAAAAATATTAAAAATATGTAGGCACAATTTTTTTTATAGGCATTTAAAGTTCAATTTTCGACAATATTCATCAAAATCTCGAAAATTATCAACCATTGTAATTAAAAAATTATAAAATGTTCAGTTTTTATAACTAAGGTTTGAACATTTAAGACAAAGATTTTGATAATAAATAGTTCATTCTATAACCAAAAAATGTAAAAAATATATAAACACAATTATATTTTACAGACATTATGAATTCAAATTTGGACGAAATTACATATTAAAATCAATATTAGTGATTTTGGTTATTTTGTCGTAATTTAAAAATATTATTTGAGGATATATTAATATGAAACTGAAAAATCAAAAAATCAAAATATGGCCTCTCTATACAATCTACAGTTTAATATTACCCACGATTTAGTATAGTATATCTTAGTCCATGTCTTAAATCGTGACATTACTCCAAAATATTCTGTGTTATCACTTTTTATCGTCGAGTGATAAGTTCCTGCTTCCCGGGGTTGTATCTACACGTTTGGATCTGCGCCGGGACAAATCCCAACGTTCCAAGTGCTTACCACGCATGCGCTAAGACTTGCATTTTGACAACATAATTTGTTATCAACGATTTCTATACTTATCAGAGTATAAAATATAATTAATAATAATAATTACACAACAATACAACATTTCTCAATAATCAATATTCGACATTCGTATTTCGTAAATAAATAATAATTTGTGGCACCTAAAATTAAACATCATAACGAGACGAATAGTCATAAGTCATAACCACAATATACAGTATGTATAATATTATAGTTGATATAAAAATATGTTGTACGTCCGAACGTTCAACACGCCCACAACTACTAGGTATCTACTATCCACTAAATATTATCAAATATTCATCTACTTAATCTAAAATGACGTTTCCAGTTGAATTGTGCCTTATGTAAAAGTATATATTATAATATTTTTCTAGCATCACTGACAATTGTAATTTAATAATTAAATAATATTAATAATATTAATTCAACTTGCCAGCTACCGTATAATAACAATATCAATATAATTTAAAATATCCTAGACTGACACACCGTCTCCGCTCGGCATCGTTTTTCGTATACAATGATATTATATCATTGAATTCAAATTTAACACCATCCATTATACAGTGACTTACTTGTAACCTACTGTACAGTAGGAGCTACATCCACTTGACCCCCTTTTTTTATTACATTTCATTGTATTATTTATTATTATTATTATTTTTTTTTTTTTTTATTATTATACATATTATGAATTTTTAGCACATATTTATGTACATACTTTTGTTATATAAATACATACTTTGGTTATATAAATACATATAAATCCGAGCCATTTTTATTAAATTAGCCGTATTAAATATAATTAACTAACACGTTAATTATTTAATTTACTAAACACACTTGAACACGCGATTGGTAGATAGGATGTTTTTGACAAGTGACAATATAATGTTTAAGTTCACTAAAGTCGTTGAATGGGATGGGCCACAATAAAAATACCGGTGATACTCAAAACTTTAAAGGGTTCAAGTCAACATGCCATCACAGCATAAATAAATCAGAATTGACACTGATAAGTGATAAGGAATTATATGAGAAGCATAGTGAAATCTGATAAACGAATTTGCCATTTTTTTAGAGGAAATCACTATGATCATTATACATACCTATATAATATAACATACCTATACATGTATAGTAATATATTCCTACAAAAAAAATGGCCGCTAATTATAGCTATAATTTTACAGTGTCCAAATCCTGATGCTATATACATTTAAATGATTATTTAAATAATATCAATAACATTTGTTATTTAAGTGAACTAATTAGTTATTAAATTACCAATATGATAACAGATAAGTTAAATGTACCTATATGGTAATTATTAATTTAAAAAGAGAGGGTATAAATAGGTAATCGTTCTGCTGAACAATAAGAGTCGATTGTATCTCGTAATAGTATAAACACTGTAATAGAATAGGTATGTGTTAAATTCGAATAGGTACAATGATTAATAAATATTGTATATGACGAAAAACGATTTTGAGCGATGACTGTCCAAACTTATTGGTTACTAACGTTATTAACAATTGTTTTAATATGTTGTAATGTTGAATTTCAATGTAGGTTGACGCGGCTACGGCGGTGTTGGGTGGTGCGGTACACCGGCCATGGTGTGGTGTGAGGAGGTGTGGCTGGTGACACTACATAGGTTTACATCACGCGTTTAATTGAAATATCAGAAGAAACTGTCACTTTGTTGTGTCAAAACAATATTCGGTATTTAGTATTTGGCGAAGAACGACCGTGCAATTCTATAAGTTACAAACGAATGTGTATGCTCGACGGTATCGAATAGTGTCTTTTTTCGGCGGCGATGAGGGGTCGACGTGTGGGCGTAAGAGAGTGAGGCGATCGCCAACGGCCGGTACTTGTCCAGTCCGACTTATCTTTCCCGTCAACACGTGGTGCCTTTGCGGCGCGGCGGGAGAGTTGACATTATTGAGTTGTCGTAACCCTTGATGATGGTTGGTAAAAGCGCAGACCCGGTCACTGAGGTGCCTGCACTTCGTGCTGGCTGCCGTTGCGTACCGTGCAAAGGTAGATATAAATATTTAAGTAGGTATGTAGCAATAAGAAATGTTAGTCTTTAAAATCCAGGTAAAGAAAATAATCATATTATGTGACAATAGTAAAATTCCAAAACAAATCATGCAGTATTGATTATTGAATAAGCTAAGTAACAATATTGTAGAAACATGCAAACCAGATTAAGATAACAATTAGAACAATTTTACACATAGTCAACCAGTACAATGTAACCAGGTTAATTCTAATATCTATACTATCGATAGTGCTTCGATAGTAAAATGTATATAATATAAATTATATGTGAAGACAGGAAGAGGGTTTAGGTGTGGTGACCGTGTGATCCGATTTTTATTGAACGCCTCTGTTAATAAAAGTGATAATAATATTATTGGTTCGTTTATTTATGTACGTCTGATTTAATCGACATAAACGACAAATAATAATATTCAAATATTTCGCCACGCGTGGTTCATGAAAAGGAAATCAAAAAAGCCTTAGCAGATGGATGCACACAAATGTGTGAAATGATACCACATGTGTGTACACGCTACTATTGATACATCAATTAATAATATAGATATGCTAAGGGAGGCATATCGAGTAGACCATTGGAGTGGAAAAGGTCACCTATACCTTGGGAGACAACTTCAGAGTCATAACCATTTTAATAGGACCTTGTGACCTACAACCATCATCTCCGCATAAGAACTTTTTAAACAACCCATGTACCAACTGTATTTTTACAGTATCTATCTGCATCTTGATATAACTACCAAGATGAAGGTGGAATATTTTCTGCTTTGATTAAGAACAAGGTTCTGATATTTAGTACAGGCCCCTTATTTGATAACCATTTGCTGTTAGTTTGGAGATAGTATTCCTACATCATTTGATTAAAAAATAGTTGGGTTAAACGAAATATCCGTTGTCATCGTTTCAAACTGATTTTCCCATAAAATAATATAATAAATGGGTCCGGCTCGGGTAAAGAACAAATAAGTTAAAATTAGACTGTATGCAAATGTGCTGCTGCCTGCTAGTACCTGCGGGGTTGTGTCGGATCAACAAGAAGTAAGTGGTTTCGAATTAAGGACGACTTCTATTCTAATTAATTGCCATCTGAACTTGGTCGAACTTTTGCGGCCGAAAATATTCAAACTTTTCTCGGTCGCGTTTCAATTCCATTCATTCATTTCAATATTTTTATCGATATCTTAGAAGTTTAAGAACCTTATTAGCTGAACTTTTAATTGACATTAACGGGACCTTAAGAGTTAAGACACTTGGTCATCTCACTTTTTCTTTTATATACCCACAATAGTAGATACCTATTACCTACTAATAAAATAACCATAGTTATAATTAATGGTACCTAATTATGATTCCAATATTAATCAACATCATTGTTAACTATTTGTTTATGTAATACTATTTAAAAATATATTAAAGATATTTAGATATACATAATAACGATATTTTAGAAGCATCTGAAGTTCAAATTTGGAAGAAATTAGATATTTAAATGAAAAAGGACGATTTAATAAATTTGTTGTACCTAATTCAAAAATATTATTCACTAGGACTTCAAACATTTAAGTATATTATTCTATTTTATAAGCACATTTACATTTTTTAAATAGGTATATAGATTAATTTTATGATATTGCCTATTTTTATCACAAACTTATTCACATCATTCTACGATAGGTAAGTCACGGTTTTAACTCAAAAGTCAAAAGTTAATAATACCTAATTATTTAATATTCTAATACATGATATAAATATACAAATACTATTATTATAACTGAATATTATAAATATAATAAATTCACTGTTTTTTGGCAAAAATTAATTCAATTTAGGTATATTATAATAGGTACCTATACTATTAGGTTTAGGCTGACATTTCGACATTTCGAATTATTGTATTGTTTTTCTAACCGGTTTACTTTAATTAATAAACTAGAAAATTGAAATAATCTGTAAAATATTTTTAAGTAACTAAAGCCTACGGAGGGGTTCATCTCACATATCCTAGCTTGTATTTAAGGCAATATGTTGTACAATCTGTGTTTGCATGAGCCACCACTCAACACCCTTGAAGGTGCTCAAGTCTCATCTAGGGTACATCTGAATAATGAATTTCGGAAGAAACCTGTTATTTTCAGAAAAAATATTTAGCAAAAAAAATGTTTTCCTAAAGAATTGAAAAAATAATGTTAAATGGAACAATCAAATAGTTGATAATCATAAATATCCCTCACACAAATATTTTATAGGTAATCTTATATTTAGAACAAATATTGAAATATACATAATCCGTATCAATAGTTGATGCAATAAGTACGCCATATTGACAAAGTACAGTAACAGATTTCTTTATCTATTTTTTATTTAACTGGGCTATTTATGTTTCGATTATTTTAAGCATACCAAAATACAATTTTCAGTTTTCCAGAAATCCTGTTTTTTATTTAATTTTCCTAAAACTTCGTTTTTTTTGTTGGAAATGTATTATATTAATATTCTTTAATTTTTCTATATTTTCCGAAGCTCAAAAAAAAAACTATTTTTACCGACATTTTGATCCCTAGTGAATATGCTGTTCTCCAGTCTCCATGAAGTCCCATACCTACCTATAGTGTTTTCTGTTCTATTGTCTCGGATCAGGCTATCTGGTTTGGCAGTACAGGTATTTACTAGGTTTGGTCGTGGAAGGTTTCGTTTTTCATTATAATAGCTTATTAGGCTTATAAAAATATCAATTAATATTGGTTTAGCTAGATTGGCCGAATTATAATAATTCTAGGACCTAGGTGTATGTTTCCTAGGATAATCACGTGCACCAGGGTCGTCTTTTGATGTTGTTGTTTTAGCATTTGTTCATACTAACCTAGCCACCTAGGCACCTACCAACTAGTTTTCTAAAAACCTAGTCTTTTATGGATACTCGGAATACTGTTTATTGGGTAGCTTGAAACCATTAATGATACGTCAACAACATATTATTATTCTTGCTATTCGTAGTAATCTGTAGAATTCTGAATTCATGCCTGTAACAGTAAGCTTATTCAATATTTTTATGTCTACAGGATTTCAATGATTTTACCAAGAGCGTGCCTTTGCTCTCTATAAAACTCTCATTTTAAACAGACTATAGAATTATGTTTTGGTTGAATTAATATTATAATATTACTACTTCGTTTTATTATAAGATATGACTTTTAAAAAAGAGTTATGCCATTAATATCATGTAATATTTTTTATTAAAATACCCAATGAAATGAAGTCCATCTCTGACTTTTTGAGATTTTCCCATGCATGCCAATCTGCTCCTGTCAATCGGAATATTTATTGTCAGTAGATTGACCCAGAACTATTGGCACCACCCTATAATGTATATAGCATTTAAGGCTAGAAAAAAAAGTATTACAAACTAGGTATCATTTTATATTTTTTATAGAACTATTTAATAATTTGACGTTACTCAAAATAGATCAAATAATTTGAAGAAAATTCATCATTTTAGTATTTTACATTTAAAATTCCAATGTTATCATAATTTTAACTTACTCAAGACTTCAAATTTTTGACACTTTCGTAGTTTCGTACCATCATAACAATATTTAATGAAAAGGAACCTTATCATATTAAACGTTCAACTTTTTTGGGCAAATATTTATATCAGGATAATTTTTTTAAAAAGCGGGTAAGTGGATGTCGCTCTGCTCTACAGTACCTGCCTAAGTTACAAGTGGGTCACTCTAATGAGTCTAATGGATGGTATTGATGAATTTGAATTCAATGATAAATAAAATCATTGTACACGAAAAACGATTCTGAGAAAAGACTGTTTGTCACTTTGTCAGCCTATAATATTAAGTACTTAGACACTTAGTAATTTAGTATCCTTGATGATGTTATTGTAGTAATTTATTTTACTATTAAGCATTAGTACTACAGTAGGTTAAATTCAATTTTGCCAGAAACAATTATATTTGATAAGTCATTGTGTGTATAAAATATAATAGCTAGGTAATATACCTAACCTATAAGTTTCAAGTAGGTACCCACGAATAATATTTTTAAAGTACATACAACAAAATAACTTAAATCATTACTCTTGGTTATTTAATACGTAATTTTGTCCAAATTTTAGCATAAAATAAAAATTTAAAAAAAATGTATTTATATATTATTTAGATTTTTTTGGTTACAGAATAAGCTACTTGCGTGCAACTTTGTTTTAAATTTTTGATCCTTAGCTATAAAAGTTAAACATTTTATAAATATTTAACTACAAAATAATTTGTACATTTTCAATTTGATGCATTTTGCCAAAATTTGAACTTTAAATGCTTATAAAACAAAATCGTACCTGTAATTTTTAATATTTTTCAACTAATATAGAAGTAATAATATATCAGGAGCCTTATATTAAATTTTCAAGCTTTTTGTCCCAATATATAAAATTATACCGACATTTATAGAAAAAAAAAACAAAAAAACATCGAAAATTAAAAATTCCTTATGTATATAAACAGCTTAAAACGAGTCAATATATTTTTTAAATGTTCGAACAATTTTTTATGAATTTCAAACTCGAAATTATTATATTTTTTTTATAGCAAATTTTAGTGGTTTTTAAGAATTTTGTCAAAATTCCAAATTTAAAGGCTCATAAAAAACTATTGTAGATTTACTCTCAACTTTTTTTTGAACTTTCACTAACAGCAACTTACGGGGAACCTTATATTACACTTTCCATATTTTTGACAGAGCAAAAATATTTTTAACTACATTAGTTTAAAGAAAAAAACTCATAATAATCGAAAATTTTATATGCCTATAAATAGTTCAACGCGAGTCAAAATATTTTATGAGGCATAAAAAATGAGGATATAAACATTCAATGAAAATTGCATGTATCTATGGTAATTTTTTTTAGTATTACATCAAAAATCAAAATTGATTTTGTCAAAGACCGGTTTCCATAAAAATTCAAGTTTTCCTTTAATTTTTGTTTGTTTTTCTTCCTGCTTTGACAACTATTGGGAATTTTTTACTTTTGACCCCCCATAGTACCAACAAGAGCCACTTTCCTACCAGAAAATATGCTGTTAAAAAAACCAAAGCACTTTTACTGTCCCAAAGATAATGGCACATACAAAAAAAAACATTTTTTAAAAAATACAAACACATTGTAAAATCAATACTCAGCATCTAAAAAATAGGTAAGAATTGCAACTAAGTTTTTTTTAATAATTTCTCTCTAAAATCTAAACTATAGTTAAAAAATACTTTTTTGTTAATTTATTCCAATTTTTATAAAACAAATAACAATTCTAACATGTTGATCGAAACAGTACCTATACATTGTAATGAACATTTCTTAACATCTTGTGTTAACTAACAAACAAATTTAACATCTATCATTGTGTCATTATAATATTCTTTGATTTTATAAAAATTTAGATATAGTTGCATATTATCAAATTATAACACAAAATATGTTTTAACTGTAAAAAATTATCATCTAAATGCTTAAAGTAATATTTTCAAGAAAAACTTGTCATTAAAACTAAAATATTCTTATGCCATTTGACATTTAATAAACAATAACTTTTTGCAATAAAATCTCCAAAACAATTAACAGTTAAAAATTTGTAAATTGTATACCTAATAACTATTGAATTAATGAATTACTCATCATATTTAAACTGTGTAGGTAACATTACATTATAATATTCAAAATTTGATTAAGTAAAAATACATTTCTTACTGTACATATTAAAATCTATATGAATTTATAACATAACACAGTCTTATAGTTAAATTATTTTTAAATTTGTAAATGAGTAATATAAAATATATGATATCTTAATCAAAAAAATAAAAATTTAATTTAATAAAAAAACAAAACACATTGAAGTTACAATAACAATCAAATTATTTACCCAGTATAAAATAAATACATTTATTTTTTTTACATCGTTTCTTCACTAGCAGTAAATAAAATAATATCATTAACACACTACATGACAAAATATATGATATCATACAAGTACTAACATCAATCTTCCATTCTTCTTCATCAAACACATTATTATTATAACTACTATCATCATTAATGGATCGTTTAGCTGAGATTTTCAAATCATCAAGTTGAGTATGAATATTATTTAATGATGTCTTTTGAAGACTGATAGCTGAATACATATTTTTCAAATATTTTAGAACTTCAATTGTATTCCACTCATTAGTTCCATTTTGGTGACATGTTTCACAATGTACCATTAATGGAAATAATATTTTTGGATGCTTTGGATCTTCAGTAACATCACCCATAAGTCTTTGGTTCACTTGATTATGAGCCGACCAAAGCCACAGCACTGCATCATCTAATGATGAAACATTAGTTTGAATTGTGGTAGCCATGTTCATGAAATGTTCAGAACAATCTGTACATCCAAAGAAATTTTTGACATAACCACCAATAGTTTCCAAAACTTGTTTTCCATTAAATGTTGTCAAGTTCTTTATAGATGCTTGTACTGTGAGTGTGTGAAACATAGTCCATAAGCCACATGGATATTTCCTATACATTGGGAGGCTACCTGCACATCCAATCCAACTATGTTTAGTAACATATGGTTTTAACAAAAATTCATAGTCATTTATAAGATTTCCAAGTTTCTCTCCTGACACTGTTTTATTGAATCGTGTATTTTCCCATATTAACTTAATGAATTTTTTACCTCTAATACTAGAAGGGAAACATTCAATAAGAAGTTCTAAATAACTATTTAATGCATTTAATGACTCACCAGAAATAACACTTCGTGATAGAACCTCGTGCTCCAGAGAATACCTAAGAGTAGCTTCTAAATCTGACAAATAAACTGTGTTGTCATTATGCATCGAACCTTTGTCTTTATGGGATAATAAATTATAAAGCGTAGTAGTAATATCAATTATACTGAATGGAGTCATGTGCATTTTTTCCAAATATGTATTAATGGTATTGGTAAAATTTGTTTTGTTATTCCCACTTGCTAAAAGTGTGAATTGGTTATTGACTTCAACAAGATAGAGACTTGGATATGTTTCTGTTTTTAATAATTCGGCCAATACTGTGTTAGAGTTTAGTACGCTTATTATTTTAACTTTTTTGACAGCACAGAAATCAATAATAAGTTCTTGAGCAAGCTTATTATTTGGTGTACTAATTATAATAAATGTTAAAATATTATTTGAATCCAATTCTACATTGACATTTTCATAGGGTTGTATATCGCACAAAGTTGATACATTCGTGCTATTTTGAGTTTCTTGAAGCATTTTAATAAGAAAATCCTTCATAACTTGTATATTAAAAGATCTAATAAAATCTTTTCCAATATTACTTGATGATGGCCGGGGAGGAAAGTAGCGTATAGTAGGATAGGCCATGACTTCATAATCTCGACATATTTGACTGTTTATTTCGTTTGAACAGTCTATCACACCAACTTTCACATAATTTCTCCACCCTGTAAATCAAAACCTGATTTAAAAAAATATGGAATTCATAAAAATAACAATAAATAGGTAGTTACAAATAATTATTTTGTAAGTATATGCAAATGTGTTTTGCATCAAAAATCTCAGTTAGATTAGATTACAGTCAACCATTATCAGTAGAATCATTTGAAGACAATTAGTCATGAAAAATTAGACAATTTACCAATTCTTGTATAAAATCTATTTTTATACATAGGTATTAATTAAAGGTTTAAATAAAATATAACTTAAATCACTAATACCCAGACCAGAAACCTTTCTATAACTTACACTTGTCTATAATGGACACTTTTGATGATCCCGTGAGTGTCTCTCATAAGTTGGTTTAACTGTACTAAGTACATATTATAATAGAAACTAGAAAGTATATAAAATACTCGATAAAATATTAATAGATAACTGCTTATAAAAGTTTAAATAAGGTCAATTGTCTGTTTAGAAAATATACATTTGTGTACTTGGGCTCCGAAAAGGGTGATCAGAATAAAAATCACAAGGAAAAATATCCCCAGACTACAATATTACCCACAAACACATACAAATTATTGAAAAAATATTTTTTTAAAACCCTAATTAGTATAAATACCAACATCATTAACATTTAATTACAAGTATATACATAAAATGTGGACAAAGTTCAATTTTTATAGCTAAAGATTGAAAATTGAAAATAGTACGTTTCCTATAATATTTTGAAGATAATATAAATACAATATTTTGAAGAAGCGTTTCTACAAGTTTTACATTATAGTTTATATAGATGAAATATTTAAAAGATTATAAAATAAAAATAATAATAATAATCAAATAATAGTCAATTAATTTAGGTACCCACAGATAAAAACAGAGTAAAAACATAGCATAATATACAAATACTTCGAATGATTGACGTACATCAAATAATACAAATAATAATACAATGTAGTATTACGCCATAAACGACAATTAGTAACATTTGAAGTTCTTAATTTTTATATTGTATTTAATATTATCGTCAANNAAAATAACCTAAACCTAACTTAAAAAAAAATTGTTTCAAGGATTTAATTTTACAGATTTATACATAATATCGCAGTATAAAATAAAAAAATTATTATTATATATATATATATATATTTGTTATTAAATTTTAGTAATAATGATAATTAGTAATTACCCTAATTAGCGTTTCCAAAATATTTTAAATAATTTTTATGTGTTTGTAAGTAATATTAGGGTCTGGGGTTTTTTGCCCGGGGATTTTTATTTCGCGGTTCTCCAAAAAGCAGATATATAATATTACATAAATCATAAATTAAATAAAAATGTATACATTTGCATTTTCAAGGATAAAAACTACCTTTAATGTGATCAATTCTATTGTGTATTGTCATCCATCTAAATAATGTTTGGTCATGAGTAATAAGTGACAAACGATATTTTGTCTAACCATGTTATCTATGTAATCGGTAATTTATTAATAAAATAAGTAATAAAAAATATATGGAATTACCAGGAGAATTACTTAATAACTATATGTGAAAATGAAAATAATCTGATAAAATATCACATTGATGACTCTTGTATGAAAAAAAAAATTACCATAAATATTTTGTTGTGATAAAAAAAAAAATGAGGAAAAGTAAAATCAGTTACAAATTAAAAAAAAATTTGTGTAATACCTTATATCAAAAAACATTAATTATAAATGTTAATTTATAGTGTCACAAAAAAATAAACAACAAGCTAATCTTTCGAGATAAAAGGTAGAAAGAGATTCAAAGATATTTGACTCAAAACAAAGTTATGACTTGCTTTAAGTACTCCAGTGTAAGCTCAAGTGTAGGTAAGTATCATATTACAACTCTGATTAAAATAGTCTTTTTGAAATTTAAATAAAAGTACCTATGATTTAAAGATACTCAGAAGACATTTTTTAAATAAAATTTATTTAATTTTGAGTACAACAAATATTAAGTACCTACATATAGTCTATATATTATAATTTAAAATTTGTGATGTCAAATATCAGTAACTGAAAATGGGTGGTTGATGAAATAGTATGAGTTAAAAAGTGTAGAAACAATTTTGAATAATTGTCTTCAACATATGAACCACCAATCATAATAATAGGTATGTTGTAGTCCAAGTGACTAATAATTATACTACTTATAAACTGTGGTATAAGCGAGGGTATAAGCTTCTACCATATATTTCTGACCAATTATATATTTATGTTATCTGACATTAATATTAGTTTAATGATACCTACTATAATATTAAACACTAAACATACAACATTTAAACATTTAAATATAATTAAAATACTTTTTTAGTAAGTCATCAGAATGTTATAGCTCATGGCCGTTAATTATTTTATAAAAGTTTTAATCAATGATAAATAATATGTGTAGTAAAAATTAAATGATTGAAGGAGAGAAATAATATGTACTGTATAAAACATAATTACAAATGTTTTGCAACTTCTTATAGTAAATTAGTAGACCATAATACAATATGAATATTCATACAATGCAAATCTTAATAGGTATATATATGGTAGGATTCTTAAATTAAACTCAAAAATTATATGCATATTTAATTAAGCTAGTGCTAACCTAATCAACCTATATAATTGTAAAAATGGTAATATTTATGAATATAAGCATGAGTTTAAATATAAGAGAAATATAAAAAAAGATCTATATAGTACTCTAGCATAATTATTTTCAAATTTAAGTAAGTATCTACCTAGAAAGTAGAGTATAAAGTAGTAGGTTTCTACCTATTGTAAGAATAGTTATATTTAAATAATATTACAGTTAATGGTTCCTAGAATTTAAGCTTGTATTCAATTAAAACCTATACTAATATGTTAAATTAACAGTTAGTTACCGTATACTTGAATTCCAAATCCTTTCCAAGGGGTTGAGAACCGTATACAATGTCCACAGAAGGCATTATAAAACTCAATCACGTATGATGTATTTCCTTGCAATACTTTGTCATTAAAATTGGTCTTGTCCAATATTTCCACCATATCGGAGTCTTCGTACAGACCAATAAGTTCTGTGTATGTCGGAGCAGTACTGAGTGCTGCTACGAGCAAGACGACGACCAAGACACGGCCGCTACAGCGTGACAACATCTTGTCCTGATGAATTGGTCGACTAGATGGAACAAAAAAAATTAAGAAAATCCAAAAAGTACAGTGGACGTAGTTGAAGCGTGTGTCAGCTGCACTCCCCTGAACCTACAAGGGACATGTCGTTTTTGGTGGATGGGAGGGAGACAAAAGACTTCATTAGAAAAATGTCCAAAAATCACTTAAGTTGAGTGTACCTGAGACAAAGACTAACGATTGAGTAACACAGACAGGCTTATGAGAGGAAAATAAACTCGAAAATCAATATCAATAATATTAATTGTACTATGTGAACACCATCAATAATCAGTATTGCAGTTACATGGCTATTTTTCGGTTAATTAAAACAATTATTATACCATAACAGTAATAATAGTATAAAATATTAAATCGCTTTCGGTGATTCATCGGCAACACAAATAACGCGCACACAATGAAGCAACCGTTGAACTCGTACGTCACCGAACGCGACGGACTGTGAAGTCGTAAACTCGTAAACGTCTCAGACGGTATAGTAGTGGACACGTCTGGAGTAGCGAACGCGTTCTAACTGCGATGGCGGACAGGATTGGACAGACTGTCCGCCCGCGTGTGTACGTACCTACTATCTGTCGACCACTGCCGAAGTGCTGAGTGCTGAGTGCCGACCGCTGTTCGTGAACGTCTACCCGCTTGGTCAGCCTAATCTGAGCAGAGGCCAGACTGACCGAAACTGACCGATCGATACGTGCGAGGGACACGGTTAAACTGAGAGTGTCAGAGCGACGGCCGACCGGACTGACCGTCGCCTTGCCGAGCGACGTCAATCGCGATCGTTTTCGTCTCTTCTTCCACCGCCCGCCACAACGCTACAGGCTTATATGTAACAATTGACTACAATCACTGTCGAATGTAATAACTAAAAACATTCAATTATTATTAATCATCGTTGTTTTCTACTTTGGAGTTCGTTGGATGCAAGCCGAATATACGATTACGATAACGGAATCCTACGTATGATATCATCCAAAAACATTATTCAGGGGCTACTTTCCTACAAGTCACAAGCACGAATATAAAGATCCTTATTACAATAGTGGGTATAAAAAATAGTCGTCCTCACACTGGCACACTGCAGCAGCTGTTATTAATATTTAATAGCCTATTACAGTTGAGTAGTCAAAGGGGGGAGAGGGATAAGTATTCTGCAGGAAATTAAAAATGCTTACAGAGTGCTGTGCACGTATTACATAAGACTTAGCCATTAATTAAAAAAATATAATTTGTATGAAAGTTGCTGACTAAGTCTAAAATGTTATAAAGTGACGACATCACTATACCAATGTACAAAACTCATAAGGGTCAAGGAATCCTAGTTAAACCTTCCCTGGTCCCCTATACATCATTTAACAAATTATCAACCTGCTCACCGCCCCGTCCGCCTCCCCCAGGTCAAAACAAAATCCTGGCTACCACTATCGCACTGGTCCATAGCACAGAATACTGAAAATTAAAATACTGAACACTGAAACTGAATGTCAGAATAGATTATGAATTACGTGCTATCTGTAATCTGTATGCGACATGCGTGTATAGTATGTATATAATGCCGTATTCGGTATTTATTAGGATTATTTTCTAATTTGGTTATTGAATATTGATAATTAATATACTTATCAGTTATCACATTATCACAATGTTTTTATCTATCTTCCATCAACCACTACCATTGCGTAAATAATACACTACAATTACTGGCCGCCGTGACTGATAACACTCGAATCATGATAATACACGTTTTATCTATACCATATATTATTATGTAACAATATCGTAGAGTAAATGTCCTTAGAGATAAATAAATCAAGTAAATTACGGATAGAACGGACTAGAGAAGAGAGAGCCTAGATACTATAATTTAATTATTAAGGACCTCTAGAATGGGCCGGTAACGAACAGGTGATCACGGGCGGGTGACTGGAAACCGGGCCGCTAAAGGTTACAGAATCTGGTGCTACCTATATTCATCGTGTAATAAACTAGATAAAGAATAAAGATTATAGGTAGCAGTGTAGTTGTACCTAGATTGTAGAATTAGATTCGCACTCGCATCCATTCTCCTCCACGTCAATTCCTCCCACCAAAGCCTACTCGTTACCTTCGGGCCAATGATTAGTGATTACTGATTAGGCTCTCGTTTCCGGCATGATATAAACATAGACTTATAGAAATAGACCACGATTAGAGATATGTTATTTTATTATTATGTCTTTAATCGTGAATAGACGGAACATTAGTTATAATAACGCGTGCAAGTGGGTGGAGCTTGTTACAAAGTACAAATAAAAATACTAAAGTAGACTGATAAGACTAAAGTCTTACAGATATTAATAATTAATTAATGATTATATTTCATACTTCCCAAACGAATTGAAACGTTAGATTTTAAATTTCTTAAATATAAAGAATACTATCACAAATAATTGTCTTATCATTTCGAAAATAATAAAAATTGAACCAACGCTCTGATTGGCTATCCTCGGAACAGTGCCATTTCTCTCACTCTTATGATAAAACTCTTGCTATCTCTCTTAATCCGTTTGGCACGACCACGTCTCCCAGTCCTCGGGACTAATGTTCCGTCTATGGTCTATTTGTGCAAATCTATTGATATAAACAACTTGGTATGATCGTAAAATTTTAGATTTGGTTCAAGTCACTTGCTTACCCGTATCATCATATTATTTTCATTGAATTATTACTACGACGCACTCCTCACCTAAGAATCTGACCGTCAAATTGTCAAAAAGTACCTTGTTGTTTAGATTATAGTTTCCACTGTTCCCAGTATATTCTATCTTAGTCCATCGAATAAATTTATTCTGTGATTTAATAAGGATCCCATTCGTCCCGTATTTGATTGAAGCATCCTGGTCAGGGGAGTATTTAGGTGGCTATGGGTTCTGTTGCCCAGAGCCCCAAATTTTTAAAGATTTAGAGGGGCGGCAAATAATTATTTCGTACTTCACAGTTCATACACTGATGTCAATCAGTCAATCAGTCAAAAAATAATTAATGATTTTGCTACTTTTAAATCAAGTAAGAAAAAGTAAGAAAAAGAAAAAAAGTTTTACCAGCAGCCAAAGTAGGCAATATAAATCAAATTACATTCCAAACGTTTGAGAAAAAAATTGTTGTCTCTAATAGGTGTATTTCAGTGAAGATGATATAACTTGCAATCAAAAAAGAATAAAATATTAATAAAATAAATCTAAGTTATTATTACATTTAAAGTTTAATAATATTTTTATTTTTATATAACCACAATTTCATTATCATATTGTTATTGATTGTATATGGTAACATTTTTTATGTATTTGTAACATGGTAATCCAAAATAATGTGTGTTTATTGTGTAATAACTATTAAATAATATTTTAATTTTAATTAAATAAAGTAATAATAATACGTAGGTAGGTATACATAAAAATAACAAATTGTAAGACAATTACG
>PVMI01070796.1:0-19821 GCA_008528875.1 Aulacorthum solani | reverse complement strand
ACGAAATAATAAACGAATAATACGATGATATCAATTTATCTTATCGCGTATTTATGCACATCGTGACCTTAATTATAAAATTAATTATTACCTTAATTATTAACTAAATCTTCGTTTTGTAATTATTTTAATATATGTAAAGCAACAAAATAAATGTAACGAGACCGCGAAGATGAGTTTGAATAACGCGTTCGGCCGCGGCGACCCGTTACCAGCTGTGCCGTGTCGGTCGGTCGGTCATCGTGCGCGAGAGACCATTACAAATAATAACAAAAATAATATTACGATTTTACAGGTACAATATAAATATAACACAATTCTTCTCATTATTACAAATTTCGTATTTATATTTCGTACACATAAATAACATTAATAAAATAACAAATTAAATATCATAAATTAACCCAGTAACCCACTATACATTTATAATATTGCGCTCATGTCAATTATTTATGTGATTTTTGTTATTTTATAGTGATTTTAATACCTAAGGATTTTTTAATTTTTGTTATGAAAACTGTCCTATATATTTTTTAAATTCTGAACCGGAAGCAAGTTATTCTTAAATGCTTTTCGGTGCATAGTAAATTAGTGAGTAGGTATATGGTCAAATATCAAAACGATGGACAGCCCACAAAATATGTGTTGCCAGTAGCATACTTAGGGTTGTAAAACAGATGGGGCTAAAACCCTGTGAGAATCACAAACAAAATTCATACTATTATTTTTTTGTTACAATTATTTAATATTGTTTATTAGTATTGACGTATTGTGGGTTTTTAGAAATTTAAATATAATAAACTAAAATTGTTTGAGGGAGCTTTTTGGTACCTAAGTTGGAGGACACCCTAGCCCTCCTTAAATACGCCCCTGTGTGTTTCTACATTGCAATCGCTAACTTTAAAATTGAAATGTTCATTAATAATATTAATTTTAAATTTAATATTGTTTAATAATTTACTCATAAAAATCGTTGAACATAAAAACGGTGGTTTTACAACTGGCACTTGCAGGAGATATAACGCGATATTTATATGGCAAGTCATTTATCTTGAAGCTGCAACACTCTGACGATGCACCATAGGAAGCACAAGAGTCAGATCATATTATATATATTTATAATCACCCAAAAGTATTGACTACATTCACTTTCCTATACCGCAGAAGTATGATATTGAAGTTGAAAATCAAAGAATTTTTTCTACTATAAATCATGCAAGCATATTATACAAAAAAAACATAATTGTAAAATCAATACCATTGATTATAATCAATATGCTAATACATTCAGCGGAGTGCTCAGATTCTAAAAGTCACAAATAGCCAATAGGTAATCAATATGATTATAAAAATACCATGTAAATTATAATATTATCAACAACAAATAATAGTCAAAAGAGAAAAAAAAAGGACTAATGTCTTCTGTATAGCAAGGTAGGTATTTTCGATTTTCATATTTTTCTGATCATTCCTGATTTTTCAAGGCAAATATTTGAGTATGAATTAGACACTCACAAATTTATATTGTCTTCCTCTTTTTGAACAATAGGTATAGATCTCAATTTAGAGTTTGAAATTATATCATATCTGTCTGTTTTGAAATGATCTGGAAAAATTTAATTTGAAAATAGTGTTCAATCAATTTTACTATACAGTCTTCTTACAATCATTATTTTTATTTTTTTCAGAATTTGTTTGAAAATAGTTTTAAATAATGTAGATTAAAAACCTTTGAGTTATATCCAACATAGTCAATAAGCATTTTTGATATACAATCTTTTTTTCAGACATGTAACTATGTAAAATTCATCACTTATACAATATGATTTTTTTTTTAAGATAAGAGTTAGTTAAGTATTGATTTATAGATGCTGCATGATTTTCCAAAGGATTAGTTTTATTCATATAAGCTTTTTTATTATGCTGAATGCATATATTTTAATGTGCCTTAAAAACAAAAATTAGTACCCATGTATTAAACAAATTAAATTTTTTTTTTTCAAAAAACAAATTATGCTTTAGCTTAACATATTAACAGAATGATATCATACGCTTAGGTAACAAAAATTAATTAATTAAACTTTACTTCCTTTGAATCTTTGAGTAATTATGTGGACAGATTTTTTTGTATTTAATGTATTCATATTATTCATATTATTATTGTATCATTTGTATAATTATTACCATCAGTTTTTATTACTGTCATATTTGTACTATTATATATTATATTGTATTTGGATTTTATGATCCATTTAAAAGTTAAATAAATAAATAAACAATTAACTTCATACTTTTGGGTTTTTATTTGGTGAATTTAACTAATAAAATCGTTTTTCTTATATTTTGGTTTAATATTATGCATTTCTCTGTTTTACTCAGAATATAATACTATTTATTGTAATTAATTTTGTTTAAATTGAATCGACCAAAATTTACCTAATAGGCGATAGCATTGTTAGGTACTGTTTTTTGTATTTATTATCAATGCCAATGAAGTTACCAACTAGAATTTTTTTGTAGCCATAAAATTATAGATAGGTTATACAAATACCCTGAAAGATATTCTACACTTTTACTTACTGAATTACATAACTATACAGAAAAATATACATTATCATAAAAATAAACTTTATTATCAACAATTTTGAATTAAGCAAATATAACAATTTTGTAAAATAGAATTGTTAAAAATTTAAAATATATTAAATTTGTTGAACAAAACAAATTACAAAAATAGGTAAATAATAAATTAAATAGGTACAATCTATTATATGGGATATGTCCTTAAGACTGAAATTTAAAAAAAGGACCAAGTGGAATAATAACAGTTATTAATAAATAAACTTTATAATATTCATAATCAATTAATTTAAGTTTATGTTATTCCCAATTCACCAAGTATAACTTGCACATGATTCCAAGAATACATTAATATTTACAAAGCTGTAGCATCTGGATGTCTTTCCACAATCATACCAACTCCCTAAAACATATCATAAACAATTCATAGGAATTCACACTCAATAAATGTTTGTACATGCAAAGATTAAATAGACTATTGATAGACAGTGTAAAAATTAATTAGATTATGCCATTGAAATTGGTTAAGTAACTATACCAATTAACTATATAAAAATAGATATGAATTACCTGTCCACCGGCAGCACAGGCGGCAATCAAACCAAATTGACCATCTTCCCTCACTAACCTGTTGGCAGTGTGAACCGTTAAGCGTACTCCTGAAAATAATAATAAAAATTATTGAGTAAACAATTATTTACCTAAATAAGAATTAAAGAAATATTTACCAGTCGCCGCAAAAGGATGCCCAATACTCAACGATCCTCCCCATTTGTTCCATTTGGACAAGTCTGGTATTCCAACTTTGCTTTTCCTATTCATGTATTTCTGGGCAAACCAGTCACTGTCCATAGCTTTAAGATTTGCTAAAATTTGTCCCTGACATAGCAATAAATAAAATTAAAAATCAAATAATGCATTTAACATTTTTATTGTTAGTACTTACAGCAAAAGCTTCATGAACTTCCCACACATCAATATCATTGACACTCAGACCTGCTTTCTCCAATACTTTGGGTGTAGCATATGTTGGCCCAAGCAACAATTGATCAATGGGATCTTGAGCTACATAAGTAAAATCTCTTAAGTAAAGCTTAGGTTTAAGGCCTAATTGTTTGGCCTTTTCTTCAGTCATTATGAGACAAGCTGATGCACCATCAGTCTATAAAGTAAAAAATGTATAGTATTTTATGAAATATAAGCAATTGACATTTACTTATATTTTCCAAGCAAAACTTTTTTTAATTTTAATATAAATTCACAATTAGGTAATATTATAGAATGTAATTTTTTATGTTAACACACATACATAAGTATGTATAAGTAAAATAAAATGCATTTATTAAATATATAGATTTTTTAATAAAATATTCTAAATTTGTTGTTATACTGAAAATGCATACCAAAAATGATGAATTTGCAGCAGTTACAGTACCATGTGGTTTAACAAAAGCTGCTTTCAATTTCGCTAATTTTTCAATAGGAGACACTCTAATTCCATTATCTTTTTCAATTACTTTGGATGTATTTGGTACTAAACAAAATAAAAAATTATTAATAATATTAAAATTATAAAAAATAAAATAAAATACATACGCCTGAAAGGTATTATATCGGTCAAGTATCCTTTGTCTTGAGCTTCTTTAGCCATAGTGTGCGATCTGACAGCATATTGATCTTGTTCTTCACGAGAGACTTTGAACGAAGCAGCCAATCTATCTGCAGAGAAACCCATGGTTTCACCAGAGCTAAATTCTGCGACAGCAGGCAACTAAATGCACATAAATTATGTTAGCTTTAATTTTCAATACAAAAGATTGTTAACATGCCTCTGGGAGAAGAAAATCTGGTCTAAACGTAGAGAGAAGTTTCAATTTGTCTAATGGTGTCTTAGCTTTATTTGCTCTTAAAAGTAGACTTCTCATTTTACGAGAATGCCTAATTGGAACATCAGACATGAATTCAACACCACCAGCTACAATTACATCATATGCACCAGCAGCAATCAGTCCAATACCAGTTGTAATACCTTGATTTGAACTGATACATGCCATTGTAACAGTGTGAGCTGGGACTGAGTGTGGGAATCCAGCAGCAAGTGCAGCTTCTCGTCCAATATTGCTAGTCTTTACTTCTTGTATTACTGTACCATACACAATGTAGTCAATTACTTCACGAGGTACATTTGTTTTCCTCATTAAACCACTAATTGAAAATAAAATAAATAAATTTAAACTCTTTTATTCAATTTAACTATAAGGTTTTTACTAAAACAAACAAAAAGATCCCTATGACCTTCCTTAAATATTTAAAGTAACTTTTATACAAGTATAAAACCGAAAAAATGTATTATATTTTTAATGATCCAACAGAGTATATTAAAAAATCAGCCACATCCCCCCCCCCATAACAAAATTATTTGACCACTACTGACATTGAAGCATGCAAATTTAGAGGTTTTTAGAATATTAAGTCTCTAGCTCAACTTCTAACATTATGTTTTATGACATTCATAACAATTTATCCAAATACAAATAATTTGATTTGAAAAAAAAACCTAGAACAGGTATTGCAAATATTAAAATATTTTTACTTGACGTTTGGCATTCTATTCATATCTTATCTTTATAATTATAATCAATTAAAATACCTAACAAGAATATTGAAACAATACAATATTTTAAAAATTCTAAATATTTAAGTACAATAGAGTATACACTATTAGTTACATGAAAGTAATGATAGTTGAAAACAAAATTCTCAAAACAATAATATCTAAATAAATATTTAACACTCTCAGTATAAAACAATACAATGTTATGTTGAATTAGGAAATTACAAAACATAAAAATGATTAAAAAGAAACTACATCTTGTTATAAATGTATAACTCAGCAAAAACTATTTTGCGTGGGACAACTATACTCTCGCTGTGTTTATAGAAGAATTACCAAAATTCTACAACACATAGAGAAGAACTTTATCTATATCATAGGGTTTTTATTATTTGGATAATATAAATGCATTTAAAGGCATCTATTAGAGAACATTAGGTTTTTTTCATTTAATTATGAGTTCAATAATTATTTAAAACTATTGGTTATTGTTATCAAAAAAATAAAAACAGAACGAAATAGTATTTTGGAAATTTATAAATAATCAAAGAGATAAAAATGCTTTATCAAAAATTGTTAATTTTGATTCAGTTTCTGTTGATAATGGTCAAGACATTGTTAACCTTTATGCATCTTATTTTTCTAAGGCTTATTGTAATTCTACTCATACTAACTTTTAAAATAACTATTTAAATGATAAAAATTCAAATTCAACCTTTTCTTTTAATAAATTAAAGTTCACTGAAGTAGATTTGCTTAACTTAATCTCCAGTCTACCTCCTATATCAAGTAAAATAAAAATCTCAAAATGTTTTCATAAACTGATTTCTGGCTTAATTGATTGTCCCAATTTACTATATTTGATCAATTTTAAAATTAATTCCTTTAATACAAGGAATCCTCGACTTTTTTACTGTGTTCATTCTCATAAAAATTATATATTAAATTGTCCTGCTAATCAGTTAATGATTGTTGACAATAGTTTTAATTTTAATTTTAAATAGCAAAGTTTATTTTGTATTTACTACTTTTGTCTCTTTTATTTTGTTGTTTCTAAATTAATAGTTTTTTTTTTAAATTGTTATTCATATTAATTTATGTATTTCATTGTATACTGTACCAAATTGTAATCTCTTACTGTTGTAATTTAAATAATTTGTTAAGGACCTCGTTAAGGACTTTGTCCGTTAATTATTATAAATAAATAAATAATGTTCTTTTCTATACATTGTGGAATTTTTGGTAATTCTACTATAAATACAAAGGGAGAATAATTATCTCACGTTAAACAGTTTTTGCTATGAATACAGTTTGGGTTATACTTATGTATTTTTAACACATAATGTTTTAACACTTACTAAAGATACTTGAGTTCCTTAAATTTTCAAAACATCTTATGAAATTTAACATCAACATTGAATGTTAGTTATTGTGATAAGATACAAATTTTTCAATAAATTGATTGATAAAATAATTATTTACTTTATATTAATGAATATAAATAATATGTGAAGAATTAATTGATGAAATATAGGTGGTTTTAAAATCTAAACATTATACCTCTACACACATCCCTAGACATATGTGATATGTTTTATTTGATTCATATAAACAAAGTCAAAATATCTCAAATTATTTATTGGATTTCAAATTACATTAGGTACTATTTATAATTCTAACTTATAAGTCGTGAATTAAGTATAGAATTAAATAAAAAGATACCATGTCTGCATGCCAGTTAAAAAGTTTGTTACCCAATAAAAAAATACTTTGACCTTCAATAAATTTTACTTCCTGATGCATAAAAAATATACTCCAAACCACAATAACAAGAATAAATTTGATCTCTATGTGTTGTATACATCTTTCTAAAGTTTAAACTTAACTAAATACACTAATCTAAAATGTACACAACAAACCAACCTGAAAGTTTTATAAATTATGGAAAAGTTAATATTATAGGTACAAATATACAAACATGAACTAATGCTTGATATCCTTGAACTCATAATTATATAAGAACCTATACAATTAAAATTAATGAAAAATGCTCTAGTGTTGTGATAAGTCATAACATTCCCTACAGCTATTTAAGATTTATCAAAAAAAAAAAAAAAACCGTTTACAAAAGTACTAAATGTACCTGTATTTATAGTTGACCTGACCTAAATAAAAACCCAAAAGCTTGTTTAAGACTAAAATTATCAAATGTTTTGATTTAAATTTGAAAGATATATTATTATTACATACATTTCTGTTAGTAGAATCACTACCTCTTAATGAGCAATAACAATTAATAACTTGACTGAAATTAAAATTAAAATGTCAAACTAACTTACATTAGAGCTTCTTTAGCCAATTGATGAGGCATTAAAGGAGCGTAGTCAGTGCCCGATAATAAGAACGGAGTACGCACTCCATCGACAAACACTATATTCTTGCCGGTCTTGTCCTTTACCCGTGGAGAAGCCGTCGACAGACATCTGATCGGTACTGCGACAAGCAGTAGAAAAAAATAGATGTTTACAAGTTATATAGACAGTTGTACTTAATTTTTATTGATCCGAGTTATCGTCTCATACTCACGGCAAATGTTTTGCGACACGGACACTCGGGTATCCAATTTGATAATATTTTTCAACAGATTGGACGCCATCGTTGACGAGGGTCTGGATGTTATGGCGGTAGCGTGCGAGATTAGTGAGTACGGCGGCCCAAATTTATGTGAGCAAACGGAACGCGGAAATGGCGACACGTTCGACTGTTCGAGTCGGAGAGAAAACAAAGGTCAGACTGGTCAGAGTCTCTCTGATATACAATTTCTACAAAGTTATGCTTATGACTTGTGATTATGGGTAGTGAGTATAATCAGATAAAAATTTTTATTATGCACGTCGTAACGATGTCGGACGCAAACACCATTCTTATCAAACTACGAACGTGACAACAAGATAGATAAGAGCCTAACCACGCTTATCACTCTTCCTACCGACCACTCAAAGATCATTTCATAGAACAATATTATACAATTTTTATAATATAATTGAACTATATAATTTTACTATAAATTATTGTCCTGACGTTGTTGCAGTTCTAATCGTTTACCTGCGGGGGCCACTCAGCACCATAGATATTAAAGAATATAACGTCTGTATGCTCAGCAGTGGTCGGCATTGTTCTGTGACTCGCTAGTCAGCTGCGACCACAGCCACCATCATTATACCAGGTAAGCGGTGGCCGTACCGACCCGTCCTGTCCGTGTGACGTTTCTGATAACGTTGGTAGTAAATACTAAATTTATTGATCCGAAAATACGAGCAGTAGTGGTGCGCAGCAGATGATTCTGGCGTAGTTGTTTTCGATATTTTTATTAGTGTTTTCTTTTTTTCTTCACCCGTTTCGGTCGTCCACCGTTGTCCGGAAACGCTTCCGTTCTTTAAACCGCGGGGCCGCACTCCGCGACTTCCGACGGTGTCTCCGCGGGTATGCCGCGGTGAGTGACGGCGCTGTGTCGTCGTCAGATTTCTTTTCGCCGGCCCGAGTGGCGAAGCTTGTAAACAAGTAAGTACCTCCGTATGTTAGCTACCGAAGTCGTAGGTTTATGATTTGATATTTGGACAGACTTCGATTATGTCGTGGCTTCGTTGCATTTTTATGGACAATCCTCTTGGTGTTTGTTGTAGTGAGGGGAGGGGGGGTTGGTCGTCACTACGTTCCTCTAAAGATGTCGAATTTTGTGATTTCCTTAAGTTATCTGAGATCTTTACAAATCTACGAAACTTTGATGTTGAAAACTAACCATCTGAAAACGTTTGGCTGAGAGCTGACGATCGTCGTAGAGTACGATTCTCTCATTTTTTTTGATTGGTTGTATTGTTTTGTTGGTGGGGTGGGGGTTTGAATTTTTATTGTAGTGTCGTCATGTTTTCCTCTCTCGTAAGTCGTAACTCGTAGGTGATCATTATACATTAATAACCGCGGTCATTGATTTATATAACATTTTCTAGATTAAATAAATAATGATAACTATAAGGACACATAAATCAATATTATGATACATTATTAAAAAAAAAAAATGTTTTTGTCGCATTTGATTATAATTTATGTCTATAAACAAAATTAACATTATTATCTGTTTAACTAAATTTCAACTATATATAAACCATTTCAATTATTTCTTAAAATATGAGTTTATTATCTTGAGCAACATTTAGTATGTATAGGAATATTAATCTAGTGGCTATCTCTAAGTTGTTCCCCTGATTATTCTTTGATTTAACAATTTGATTGTACTTAAATAATTATTATCAGTTAAGTTTTAGCTTTGATAATAAATGTTGATGTAAAAAAAAAACAATGAACACCTAGACCTTGAAATTTGGATGTGTTTAAAGTCCCTCAAAAAATCAAATTCCAAACCCTATGAGTGTCATTTTGACAAAATTAATGCAACAGTGAAGACTTTTTGCAAATTAAATAATAACCCTATTATTTTAAGTATTTTATCAAATCTACTTTTATAATATTGGGTGTACCTATATGTATATATTATTTTATGTTTATGCTGATACATACTACAAGAAAATCATTAGGGAAATCCATTAGTACCAATAATTATAATTATTTATGAAATCTTAGGTACCCTATTTACATTTGCAATGTTGATAAAAATATATTAGTTGCCTCATTAACTTATATAGGTAATTTTAATTTATAAAGCATAATAGCTTATCTTCCTTGTTAGGTATGTTTAAATTTTTTTAAATTTATTTCTATGTAGTATTTGAAAAAAATAATTAATGTTCCATCAGAATTTGTGGGATAAACTTAGCTTTGAAGTAGCAAATTTAAATATGTAGATTTTTTCTAAATTGATGTATTGAAATATTGAGATCCAATGGGTAACACGAGCTACCGTTAGTTTATGGTAATCTTAAGTTTTAACTACCCAAGATGGTTCTATCAGAGGGGTCTTTTCAATATTAATTATTGAGGGCAGCAAATGAGTGACCATGCTGGGTATGGGGTATGTATGTGCTTTTAACAAATTTGTTTTAAAAACACATAGGTACTTAAAAAAAGTTTAATTTAGCTTGTGTTCCCCACTACACCACAATATTTCAATAGTTAATCGCATAAAATTAACAAACTAAATTCGCTATAACTTCAAAATTACGTTTACCCAACAAATTGGAATAAATAAAAAAAAATTTTAAAATCTCTTTTACCCAAAATTGTTCTAATTTTCTTGGTATCAAAAACAAACTTAATATTTACCTATTGTAATTTAACTATCTTTAAAAACAAATATTCAAATTAAGCTACATAACAGTAGTAAATAATATTGAATATAAAATATTTTTATCTAAGCTTTAAGTTTATAATATATATTTAACTATATAAGACTTAGATATTTAAACAGTTGTTTATACCCATCACCTGTTGATATAAAATGTTACATAGTTAAAAGAACTCCTGAAAAGTATATTGTTCATTAATTTATTCTTTCTTACTTACCTATATGAATTATTTTTATAAAACTTCTTGAAATATTCTTTATGTCTATATTAATTAATAGAAAGTATCAATATGCAACAATATTTAATATGTTATAGTAAATGCCTAATCAGTAACTTATAAATTTCTACCTATAATCAAATTTCATTCAGTGTGTCTTATAATATTTTCAATACTGAAGATTATTAATATTCCTATGGAAGCTATTAATTATGTTAGTTATGTAATATGTAATGCTAGGATTTATATGCAATAGAAAAATCTGTGAAATAAGCATTTTATAATTTATTTTTGTCTTTGTAAAAAGAAAAAATTATAAGCAATAATTCATTTTTTAAAACTATTTCTAAACAATAAATTGTTGATGAATGACAATTAGGTACATAAGTATATATTTTATGTTGGACACTTATAATACATAAGTGCTTTGGTTTTTTATACATTTACCTGAGCATTTATCTGTATAAGTCACTTATACTGGTTGTGACTTTCTTCCAATATCGCACAATGTTACTCTCGCATAATTACCTAAACAAAAACAAATAAATTAAGTAACATTTTAAAAATGTTATTTTCTATCATTTTAGATTCTTTGTACTAGTATTATATACCTATATTTATTTTTGGTTTTAGTAACTGTCTGTAATACATTTTTCTCTAAATCTACAATTCTTCCATTCCTTTTAAAAATTGTTCCTCTAAGTTAGTCTTTATAATTTATATAAGTATTTAAATCTGTTGGTTTTGATGGAATGTTAACTTTTTATAAGTTTAATATGTTGAAGAAAAAATATGCATAATATGTTAGCAAATATTCTTGGCATTATACAAGTTCTTATTACCTAAATATTTTTATTTTGTTACATTACCTACTATATTATTAAGTATGTGTATCAATTAAAATGTATTAATTTATTTTTGTCTGAGTTTTCAGCTACTTAATTTATCACACATTTTTAAATAATTGTGTGTACCATCATATAATAAAACAGATAATAATTTACAAGACAAGATAATAATAACACGTTTTTTTATAATAATTTCTTTGATAGTCATCATAATAAGTACCTAATAACTAATGAGGGAACTAATTGTTTTTTTTTTTTGTTTTTTTGTTACTATCAGCTTATTTTACTTTATTATGGTTGAGATTTGTGTATGTATTATCCATTTAAAAATTGTTGGTTAAAAAAAATACTGATAACATTATTCAGTATCATTTAGGTATTATAAAATATTATTTTCTTTTATTTATAAGATTACCAATAACATTTAATTATTATTAATTTTTTTTAAATTTTATTTCTTTATTCCATTTTAGTTTCATAGAATAGTATTCCATCTGCTACTGCAAGATGGACAATATGGACGACCCCTCTCAAGGGGCGGACATATGCAGGGTGTGCCGGTCGGAAGGCATGCCAGAACGGCCATTGTTTCATCCTTGCATATGTACAGGCAGCATTAAGTATATTCATCAAGAGTGCTTGGTACAGTGGATGCGTTACAGTCGTAAGGAGTACTGTGAGCTTTGTAGCTATCGATTCTCATTCACGCCCATCTATGCCCCGGACATGCCTCGACGATTACCTATTAAAGATGTCGCTGCTGGTATCACTTCAAGTGTTTTGACGGGAATAAAATATTGGTTGCATTTTACTTTGGTTGGACTGGCTTGGCTATGCGTTGTACCTTTTACAGCATGTAGGATTTACCGAAGCCTGTTTAATGGTTCTTTTGATGCTGTAAGTGATACAATAAATTAACTTATCAAATTGAAATAATTGTACTTATTTTACTTATATTTTTAAAACAAATATAGGTGATGTCATTGCCCCTTGATATGTGGTCATCAAAGAACATTTCTGGGGATATATTTCATGGCTGTTTTGTTGTGACTTGCACATTATTTGCATTTATTGGATTAATTTGGCTACGTGAACAAATATTGCATGGTGGTGGTCCAGATTGGTTGGAAAGAGATGAACCTAATAATCAACAACAACTTAATGTACTCTTGCCTCCCATTCCCGAAGAAAATCCTGTAGAAGAGGTAAGATATCTTGTGGTAAATATTCTAAATATCTATATATTAACATTATTCTTAATAGATTGAAGGAGAACTTCGCCAAGAAAATGGAAATCAAGTAGATGAAGGACATTGGAATCCAATAGATTGGGGTGATCGAGCTGCTGAAGATTTGACTTGGGAACGACTTTTAGGATTAGATGGTTCATTGGTGTTTTTAGAACATGTGTTTTGGGTGGTATCTATGAATGCATTATTCATATTGGTGTTTGCATTTTGTCCATATCAAATGGGTAATCTGGCAATTACTGCAATGGCTTTACAAGATAAGGTAGCAGCTTCACATTTTGAAGGTTTGGTCACCACACTATGCGGATACTGTCTCATTGGTATGTGTCTGTTAATCATGCACACCTTTGCGACTATTGTAGGATTTAGACGATCCAAACGTATAATTGGACTTAGCTATATTGTTGTAAAAGTAAGAATACTGAACTTTTCAATTATTTTAATACATTTAAATGTTTGTTTAATGATTTCATATTTTATTTTTTTGTTTTTATTAGGTGTCCCTGTTATCAGTTGTTGAAATTGGTGTACTGCCTTTAGTATGCGGTTGGTGGTTAGACATATGTTCGTTGTCAATGTTTGACACAAGTTTCAAAGATAGGCTAGCAAGTTTCCGTTTGGCTCCTGGTACCTCCATGTTCATCCATTGGCTGGTTGGAATGGTGTATGTGTATTATTTTGCTTCATTTGTACTACTCCTTCGAGAAGTTGTCCGACCTGGTGTATTGTGGTTCTTGCGAAATCTAAACGATCCAGATTTTAGTCCTATTCAAGTATTATATATATAAAAATATTTAATGATTACTCAATGTTTATGAATTTAATTATTTTTAGGAACTAATACAACAAGGCATGTTGCAACATGGGCGAAGGCTCATTGCGTCAGCTATGATTTTTGGTACAGCTGTGTTTCTTGTTGTATGGCTGCCAATACGAATTCTGAAATTTATTTGGCCATCATTCTTGCCATATAATGTAACTTTGCACAGCGATTCTGTAAATGAATTGTCCATGGAGCTATTACTTCTCCAGGTTGTATTACCAGCCCTACTAGAACAAACACACACTCGCAACTGGCTGAAAATGGGCATTCGTTTCTGGTGTCTTGTTGTCTCACATTTACTTGGAATAAAGTCATATCTACTTGGCGATGGAGAAGAATTGCCACCTGTTGTGGCGCCCATACATCCACCTGCAGCTGATTTGGGAGCAGCTCATGAGGGATTGTTAAGACGTGGTGGACCTGTAGGTTTTCGACCTTATACTCGACCCACCAATTTTGCTATACGTCTGATCGCCTTACTCGTCCTAGTGGCTCTATCTGTAGTCGTTATCAGTTTATCAATTATAACAATACCTGTGTGGTTGGGTCGTTTAGCCATGTCATTTTGGCCAGCATTACTGCCGTCTACCCCAGAACCATCTCAGTTGCCCAACATACATGAACTGTATACTGCAGCATGTGGCACGTATATATGTTGGTTATCAGTGAGAGCTGTTTGTTTTATAGCAGGATGGCTGCCAGAAGGACGTACAGTTGTCATTAATCGGTTAAAGTTTTGGCTAAAAATTAGTTCAAAAGCAATGGTTGCTTTTATCGTACTACTCGGTATAATACCGTTTTTGTTTGGTCTACTATTAGAGCTTGTTATGGTAGTCCCGTTCCGAGTGCCATTACACCAGACACCTGTACTTTGGGCATGGCAAGACTGGGCACTGGGAGTTTTATACATGAAAATTGCATGCGCCATTACTCTCATGGGACCTGATTGGTCTCTAAGACGAGCCATAGAACGTACATACAGAGACGGCTTCATGCGTTTAGACCTTAAGTTAATGATGCAAGACCTAGCTATACCCGTGATTGCTGTTCTCAGTTTGTTCCTAGCTGTACCATATGTGATTGCATACTCTGTAATACCACTAATCGTTAAAAACCATGGCACACGACTACTAATCGCTAGGAGAATATATCCAACACTTATGCTCACGATGGCCATTGTTAAGGGGATGATGATGCAAGTGCGTCAATTTAAAAGACTCTACGAACATATTAAAAATGATAAATATTTAGTGGGTAGAAGACTTGTAAATTATAACCATACAACTACGGTTTCGGGTCAAAATTAGAAAACTATAATACTACGGTGAATTGTTTTATGTCTTTATTATTATTATTATATTATTATTTGTATAAACTTTTGTGTAAGATATTTGTTTGTTTTTTTTTTTTTTAACTTCAATATATTTATATGATATATTAATTATTATGTAATATATATATTACATTATTATATTGCATATTTTAAGTTATATGATATATATACTCTAAAATAACCTATGCTATTTTAAATGTTATTCAACTTAATAAAAATAAAATATATAAATAAATAAACTCTGTACTGTATCCCATCGTAAAATGTACATGTTAATATTATGTTATATTGATGTTATTGATTGACCTTACACTGAAAGTCAAAAAGTATAAATGTATTTATTGATAAAAATTATATTAATAAACAACATTTCTTATCATTAAAACTTGAAAACAATAATTTAAAAAAGAAAAAAAAAGTATTAATTCAAATAAAAATTACATACTAAATACACTATGTATTGAATCACAATAAATAGAAGTCTATTCGTCTCTGATCAAAATGGCTCTTAATTTCAAACAACTTTCTCTTTTCGTGAGCTTCAATTTCACTTTGTCAAAAAGTTGAAGAGTTTGTTTGTTTTCGCCTTGGAGATCCCACCAAACAACCAAACTGGGTTTATTGTCAACAATTGAGAACTTGCAGAATTTGTGTTGCAAGTCTGGGTTATTTGAAGACTAGAAACAAATAAAAATAAACTATAGTATTTCATCTGATGGTAAATTAATATAAGATAACTTCAATGTCGATCTGGCCATGGTAGCTGTCGAGGCCCTCGGTTTTATTTTAGTTTTTTAGTGTCTTGTACATTTTATAATTACTTTGAGTGTTCCTATATACGTTACCTATTGTCCATATTGGGAGTAGACTCTTCAGAGTATTTATCAAAATATTAAGCTGTACAAAATTTTCATTAGCAAATATTATTACGGGGACCCCTTAAAAAAAGAAAAAACTACCCATGGATGAGCCTTTAGTGTGTTAGGCCGACACTGTTAGATAGCTTATTTAGTCAACAGACTATACTCACAATATTCACATAAACTCTAACGTTCATGTTCATTGAGAGAACTGTAGCTTCAAAATAGTTTTCTTTAACTTCCATTATGGATGCATCCACCTCTAGGCCTCCTAGTTTGCCGATCAAAAACGCAGCATAAATGTCTGCACTAGCTTCCGACGCTTTCTTCGCGTTATTCTTTTTTACGTTGCTGTTGTTGGCTATCCTAAATTTGTAATAAAATATGATTGGTTGGTTAGCCTCATCAAAAATGCAGTCAATCAAAATAAACATTACTTGTCAATGACTTCTGGGTCTTCGTATTCTTTGATTGGCTTGTTTGTTAACCATGATATGAGCATACGGTGCACGACTATGTCTGGATACCTACGAATGGGAGAGGTAAAATGTGTATAATACGGTACGTTGAGTGCGAAATGAGACATGACTTTTCCTGGATCGAGAACACAGTATTCGGCACGCTAAAAATAAAAACAATGTTTATTATGTTTTTAACATTTTTTTGTAAATTTTAATTTGCATAGTTGACTTATCATTATTTTTTTTACTTACAACCATCGGCTTTGATAGAATGTTGTTAATAACAAGGTCCCAATGAGAATTCTTTGAATTTTCACCTTGACAATAGTTAGCTTTAGATTTATGAATAGATCCAGCTGAAGTAAAATCAATCTCAATGTCATGTAATTTCAATAGTTTCACTGCTTTTTCCATAGGAGCAGTATCAGGTGCTTTATGATTTCTGAGCATAGCCGTGGTTGGGAAGTGAGTCTTTAAATGTTCAGCCACCATTGTATTGGCAAGAAGCATAAATTCTTCTATTAACCTGTAGTATAAAGAGAAAACATTTAATTTCCTAAACGTATTGATTGATAAAAAAAAAAAATAGTGCTATTGACTAACCAATTACTCTCGTGGAGTATATATAACGAATACGACAGTGGCTCGCATGTAGCTCTGTCTATTTCAAATGACAACTTGGGTTGGTTGATCGCCAGCGCACCAGAACCAAAACGTCTCTCTCGCATTACTGCTGCTAGTTTATGTAAATGACTAACAGCTGTTGCACAGTCACTGACTGTATAACCATTATACACAGTGGGAAACTCAGATTCGTCCCAATCTTTTTTATCAGGATTTTCTAAGAATATCTATGACATACAAGTTTTCAAATTATTAGTTGCATATAATACACTACACTAACATACTACACTTTTAATAGTTAAAACCAAAGCTCAAAGTTGATCATTTAAATATTAATAATAATATAACAACAAAAATATACTTGAGCATGTGCATAATGCAATTGGGCACAAGAATGTATAATAGATTGACTAAAAGAGTGTTTTATCACATCAGCTTCAGGTGTCATTTCCAAAGTGATAGAGACAGCTAGTTTATCGGTTCCTGGTAGTAATGACGCCATCATTGTTAGAGCTGGAGGCAACATGTGATAAACCTATTGTTATTAAATAATACAATTTGGTTTGAATTAAATCTTAAATTAAATCAAGAACAAATTATTAATACTCAACACTTACTTTTTGTATTAAGTAAACACTAGTGGCCAATTTTTCTGCAATTTCATCTAACGGTGTTCCTTGTCTAACAAAATAAGTCACATCAGATATGTGAATACCGATTTCAAAATTGCCGTTAGGCAGCAGTACACAGGAAAGCGCATCGTCTAGATCTTTAGCGGTCGGTGGATCAATTGAGAAAATGCAATGTTTTCTACAAAATAAGAAAACAATTTTTATTTCTATATACCTGGATTACATTAATTGTGAGATCGAATAAAATACCTGAAATCTTTCCTGTGTTTTAATTCTTCTTCCACAGAAAACGGTGGAGGAAAATATTGATCTATATTTTCTGGGTATGGATGTTCTTGTATATCATGGGTGATCAGTATACCTTCAGTTTCTACATTTATTTTTCCCGATTCACCCAAAACTCCTTTCAATATTCTAGAAACCATAGAATATATACACAAATTAAAGTAATGCATACATTATACACTGCAATAAGTTAGATGCACAATCGTAATACCCTATTGGAATCTTGTAATTATCCCAGTGTGGTAAGATAGCATAAAACAATTCTTTTGACTCCTTGGTTCCATCTCTCAAATCAATTGGATACATCCAAGTTGAAGTGTCCACAAGTAATCTGGGGATTCTACAGTCTCTGGGAACCAATGTGCTATATCGATGAATAACACCTCTATCAACCATCAAAGATCCTACTATGATACGATTCTCTTTAGAATTTTTTATGTAAACCACCAAGCCAGTTCGTTGACAATCTTCTGTATCTGGGTTCTATAATCAACAAATTAAAGTGTTAACATTAAGGTGATACCGTTTTGTTTAGGATGGGTTATTGTGTTTTTAAAATGTCAAATGCAATACCCTCCATTCAGATTTTTCCAGAATCTTTACGACAACTGTATCGCCGTCTAGAGCTCTATTCCTCGATCTAACACCGTTTATCAGTATATCTTTTGATTTATCCTATATAATATAAAATATCATAATTAGAGTATTATAAACAAACATTTCACAATGATTTCTCACAGGCGAAGGAACATATGCTTCTGTGGGACATTTTTGACTAATACGTATATCTCCTTCAAAAAGTTCACCACTTTCTAAACCTTTTTTCACATCATCGAACTGCATATGATTGGGATAAAAATCTTTATGATTTTGGTATGGCCTTCAAAGTAATATAGAAAAAACTATATTTTTAATAAACTATTATGTGTTAATGTTATTATTTGTATAGGTACATACTCTGTAGTATTTGTAGTTGATCGATTTTGTTCATTGGGATTAGTATTATATTTATCAGATAAATTTTTTATCTTTTGTTTCTGTCTTCTATGTAGACGTTTTCTTGTCCGGATTCTGGATTGATTTTCAGGTGTATCTTCAATATTTATACCATTTTCTACGTTTGATGAATCTGTTAAATTATCGGGATCGCTGTGGCAAAAAAATATGTTTTAATGAATGTTAACAAATAAAATAATCTTACAGTTGTACTAATTATTTGATGTATATCAATAAACTTATTAACCTAAGATTTAGAGTTACAGACTTAACCAATTTGTATAACACTCAATAAGTACTTGGTCTTCATAAATTATAAACATTCACTTGAAACATCAATATCATAAAATATGTACATTACAAGGTGGCTTTATAAGCTGTTAAAGCATTTTATTAAATTACTTCGTAGATTCTGGGTGGTTGAGATATCGCAAGACCGACTTCGGACAGGGGAATTCAGCTCTCACGTTCGTTCCATCTAGCCGGATGTCCTCCAGCTGACGCGACAGATTTTCCAAGAAATCCATGACGGACGAGTGTCGAATTAGGGACGAACTGTTCGGGAAAACGAATTAACAGTGAAAATGAGTACCGATGGATGCAATAGTCGGGTACATGGGTGTCTCCTGAATGTACGGCTCACAGAAAAGGAGGTAGAGCAAATTGTTAATTTGTTGAAACGGGTTCGAGTTTTCGACTAATGCCAACAGTGTTATCTACTGCTGTTTTGCTGTCGTAGTGTTGTTGATTGTTTGTCAATATTGTTATCATGTAATGTGAGATAGCAGCTGGTGACGCGCAGAGATAACAACTTCGTCAGATGAGAGCGGCAACGATTAAGTAAAAAGTAATCAAGGTAGATACGAAGTTTAAAAAATCTGATTGATATTATTAATTACAACGGTTGGAACAATAAAAAACGGAACCTCACCTTTAGACTCGACCTCGAATTAAAATATCTTAACACCAGTAACAACTGGAGAATACGACCCCCAGGG
>PVMI01070762.1:0-10998 GCA_008528875.1 Aulacorthum solani | reverse complement strand
GCGTATAATAGTTTAAATAATGAAATTTAAAATATTCGAAAATCATTATTGTATACATACCGCACCTACCCTTATAATAATAATAATAATAATGTCTTACCTACGTACTTCAGACATCAGACGTATGCGAATTTTTCTTCACTACAGATATCAATCGAGGGAAATCGCATAAACATACAATCAATACGGGCCCAGAACCGCTGGCATTGAAATCTCACCCCGATGCAACCGCACTTACATTATATTATACATCATTATCAGACTAATGGAATGGCGTGCGCTAAAGATGCGTCGTTTGTATACATGGCAGGTATTATAATGGTGTAATACCTTTCGTTTTCAAAAAAACTCTCCTTGTTATAGGATTGACAAAAAAAAAAAAATAAAGAAAATAAAAAAAACCCATTACGATCCGACGCGATAATATGTGCATACGCCTATATTATATATATACAGCTACCAATAATAATATAAGCATATATTACATAATATATACCTATATAGACACGGCGTGTTTCTTTCGCGGATCGAAGCCTGCAATATTATATTAGTATTATGGAGACGCGTAAACCGTTAACGCGTGTTCCACGGAAAAAATTCTCCTTAAGCCGAATGTCGTTTTTTTTTTATTTTTTTTATCTAGTGCCGGCTGTAACGCACGCGTATAGCAATATGTATGTATAGGTATCTCTGCATGGTGTCACGGGCCGACGTATAACATTATATATAATAATAATATGGCCCGTCTCTCTCGGGCTATACATATTATTATTTAGTCGTTTATGGTGATTGAACATTGACGAAAGACTCCGCGAGACGTAGCCGGCATAGATACCGCTGGAGCGGCCGATATATATATATATACATGTATATACATGTATATATGTAGTGCATAACATATAATAATAATATATATTATATACCGACATGCATGCGATATCGCCCGGTGTCGATAAGGAGCGTGCTCATCCGAGAGAATCCTCGGCGCTTTTGACAATCGCGCAAAAATAAATGAGAAAGCGTGTACGCAGCTGCTCCCCGGGAAAAGAAACCCCCGAAAGAAAAATACCCCCTTGTATACTTACGCACGCATTATCCAATATATACACACCGCCGCGGTTTGTGCCATGCGTACATGGTCTGTCTAGCGTTATTATGTACATATATAGTCGTTTATATATATATATATGTGTGTATGTGTATGTAAGTGCACGCGCATGTACATAATATAACCACCACACGTGAACGCACGAACACTTGCGGGATACGATACGTGGTGGCCTTTGTGCCGACTCTCGTATAGCTACACGTCGTACCTACCTATATATGAGACTGTATGTCTTGTATTATATACGAGTACTATTATCGATCGAGGAAGACTTTCGAGAGATAAATCTCTATTGAAATATATGCACAACGAACAGAGCGGGAAAAATTTTACTCTAGGCGTCCCGAGGTACGCACAATTATTACATTTAAGTTAATGGTAATAAAATATTATAACTAATCAAAATTGAACTTATCACTACAAAATTGGAATCTACACCTATCTTACCAGATTCAATTCAACATAATATTATAAAAAGAAATATTGATCTAAACCACTATAAAATATGTATTATTAAAATATTATTGGGTTAAGTTATGTAGCCAATTACTCGAAGATATAGACATTGATTAACTATTACAAGTATATTCAATCAATGGTATGGATAAGACAAGTTTCGCTTATATCTCACCACACCCTGGGCATCACGATTGCTAAAGCTTACCAAAGAATTTTACGTTTAGCCAATAAAAGAAAAATTGCAAACGTTTTTTAGTCCATTTGCCAAATTTATGTTTTTCTAAGTATGTTTCATTTTATTTAGGGAATCAATTGAAACATTTTTTTTTTTTTAATAAAAACTAATCGATATTATAAGACTGTTGCATTATAACTATGTTACAAACTAAAAATATACGAAATAACAAGGATTAAACCTCTGTTCTTTGCTAATAATGATATATCATGTGTGGCGCTGATTTAAAAATCGGTTATTCTATTTTTGACGATTGAACCATATACGGAGACACAGAATAACAAACCTTTTATAGTTGTAAGTTGTAGAATGTATAGAGGAATATGGTTTTTAATATTATACGTACATATTTTACATGCGATTCACATTTTCCACAATCCACCAGATTCTGTGCAGAGCAATACGTAAATGCCTTGAATAATTTAAGAAATTTTAAAATATTTATGTCCAGGCACTGGCGCATTGCGGACCACTCATTGCTTGTATGACTGTATCATATTATAAACTTTAGGAACAAGAGTGTAATAATAATCATATACCTATACCTAGATATTAATATATTATTTAGATTCATATCTTTCGTGTGAGTGCACTAAATGCTTTAATGTAGACGATTATTATAATAAGCATAATATATATATAACAATATTTTAATATCGAGAGTGTATATGTGAATGCCGTGTGTATGCTGTACAAAGTGTAGAATATTAGTGCTCGTTGGCCGAGTGCGCCGCCGGAAGTTCGCGAGAAGTCCGGGAAGTCGTCGGCCGCCGGATCTCGACACTGTTCCGCTCCGAGTGCCGCGGCGATTGTCATGTAAATGTAGAAGATATTCCTTTTTTTTTTTTCATTATCATCTGCCGGATGCAAAATTTCAAAACGCATCCCCTTTAAAAATATACGTAAAAAAAAATCCCTTTACAATATATGCGAGAGATACATTGTTGCTCGATTTTAATGACCCCACCGCGTAAAGCTCGGCCGCCACCGCCGTCGGGAATGACGTCACGGTTTAATACCCGAGACTTCCGTGGGGTTGGGGTCGTTCTGGCCTATTGACACCGGTGATTGAGTGTGCGCGCGCGAGTCGTCGTTAACAATTTACTGGCGGTTTATTCGGGCTGCTATAGAGGGGGGTCAAGTGCACAAGAAAATCGACGAAAAATATACGATCATAAATATTGTAAAGTAAACTGTTCTGTTGCTCGTCAAAAGGGTTAAGCGGGGTTGTCGTAAGCGTCGTGTAGTAAAAAAAAACACATTACATGTATATAATATCATCATCATTATTATTATTATCATCGTTATTTAAATTAATTCTCTCCCGTTCCCACCAAATCTACGCAGCGGGGTGTCCCAGCCGATGGATGATAATATTATATAGTTATTACATAGTATGGGGTTCTACATGAAGAAATTGTTTTTACTCAATAATGTCATTAACAGTACCACAACTATCTTAGTTGCAGGTGGTGAAACGTCCTGTGGGCTTATATAGCTAGGCCCACTTGGAATTATGAGAATTTTTTAAAAACACAAGGATAATAAGCATATTTTAATTATGACGTTTTACAACAATTTTGTACCCATTAAAAATAAATCACTTAAAACATTTTCTGTAACATTATATTATTTAACAATTTGAGTATGTTTAATGGGTATAATAATATTATGTCACATTGAACAAGATGTATGGCAGTTCTATAAAAATAATGATTTTCTTGTAAGCATAACTGAAGACAACCTAATGAAACATAAACGACAAAAAATCAAAATTATATCATACAAAAATATTTTGGCAGAATTTTACGTTAATCAATTCTGGTCTATGTGTATAATAATACTCGTACTTATACTTACTAGGTGATTTTCATAAGCACACTCGGAACATTGTCATGCTTAAATTATGCATTCAATCGAATTCCAATTTTTATACTACTTATTTAATAGTAGAGAGAATTTTTTTAAACATATTTTTCATGGCAAGTAAAAGAACTCACTTCGGTGGCTCGAAAACGGTATGATTGATAAATAAACTGATCGTTAGACGCTTGGAAATAGCTAAAAAATAGTATTATGGACGACCGAGCTTTTCTCAAATTGACTAATCGTCATTCCGCGCCGTGGATAGTGCTACGGTTACTCGATAATAGGCATCGATGTTAAATAATAAGATATAATATTATGTTTCATTGTAGTAAACTAAGGTATCTATTACACGGTCTCTTGGTGTTCTACATACTATTATATTTGTATTATATAATAGTATATTAAATGCTATACGTAAGTAGCGCACTATTAACGTTTTATTACCTATACCCATGTGCATTATAAATAAAACGACTTGGAACGGTGTAATGGAAATTATTGGTATACCGTACCATTTATTTAATGAGTAGGTAACAAAATGTTGGTGACACGTCACGAAAATATAATAGCAGGTAGTGTAGTCAGTGGGAACTCGGATTTGGTTTGACGAAAACGCGGTGGTGGTCGCCGGACCATGTCATCTGCCGGTCCGTTGTGCCATAGCCATACGTTACATTTTCAATGAAACCGTTTTCGCGTCATTATCTATAATAATATAATAGTGCGCGCATTGATTGTAATGTCTGATTGTTTGCTAGTGATGTACAAGTGTACCTACAGCTGATGCACTGATGTGATGTGCTGACGAGATGTGACTTATGGTTGTGAAGTTTCTGTACAAACATTAAAATGCAAGTGCTAAATAGTGCCTGACATTTTTCAAACGATGCCACGTGACCGATTGACCGTTGTTATATTATATTTTATCGATGTAACATAAAAATCGGTACGGCACACGGCATGGCGCAAAACATCGATTTCAATCAACGCTTCGGGGTCATCTAAATATTGTTGTTTTTTTTCGAACACTTGTGGTCTCAGTTTCTGTGTTCCATGTCACTCATATTTATTTCGATTNNCCGCTACTGCGCATCATTTGATATCGATTTCACGATTTAAAGACCCTGTCGACTATATTTCGCCCTCGAACAGTGCAGGTCTGAAAATATATAACCTTGAAGTTGAATCCAAATGATGAAATTAATATAACTCATATTGTTAACAACCTTATTATATCATATTATATGATTTATTCAAGTGAAATTAATTATTTCTGCATAAAAGTTTTTTATATGTCCTACCCTTGAGAAGCCGTTAGGGCGAGGACACATATTATGCGAAGAGCCAATATTATATAGTGTTGTCAGCTTAAAATTTTATTTATTGATTTTTTGTATATTTTGTAGTAAACATATTTGTATTTTTATACAAACCTATGAGTGGCTGTGACTTGTATCATATTATACTTTTATTATTAATATTATTTTGGCCATTTGGTAAAAAATTATTTCAATTTTTTTTTTTACATTAGTGTTCTGGATTATTTGTACTATTTTAATATGATTAAGATAAATTAGCCAAATAAATATGTCTTTTTTCCGTGTTAGGTCGTGACCCGTGATTAGTCAGCTTCTATGTTCATTGTTACAGATGAAAATGATGAAATGAACAGTAAAACTGTAAAAGGTTAAAAGTATTTTATATAATTTATCAAAACAAAACTGTATAAGTACCTTTTTCTTATCGCTCCACTACATGAACTGTAAAAAATGTATCAACCCGTCCCAGACGACCTTACTTCAACCAACCTGTCGATATTCATGATTGATATTTCTATGTATCTCCATATTCTCAATATATTGTGTGTAAGTTAGTCTAGTATATGATATTTATATATATATATATATATTTATAGAAAAAGTTTAAGTACTAGGTACATATATTATATATTAAATTGTATTTTATTATTTTTTATCATGTTATAGTATGATGTCGGCTTTTTCCTATGTTGCTTATACGTGTAATTTTTAAAGTGCTTACCTAAATATATTTCAAATATTAATAACTAGGTACTTGTTCAAAAAAATAAATTTTAATGAATTATTCCCCTCAGTATTAAATACTGGATTTACAACAAAAACATATTAGTTATAAGATATGTAAGTACCACCTATCTATATAGAATAAATAAAATGTGCCACATTTAAGGATTTTCAAGAAATTATAATTATTAATTATATTTAATTACTACGTAAATAATTAATAAATTGTCTTTTAATTTAATTTGAAATTTTTGTAATGGTATATAACAAATATCCGAGCACAACAGATGGTCATTCAGTAATTCCATGGCGACAAATTTTATATTAATGATTCAAACACATTCGTACCTATATATATATCTACGGGGCAAGAGCCATCAAAATATTTTTGCAACTATTAAAACTGTAATCGCGGTACATAACACTATAATTTATATAAATGTTCGCTATTTCTTACGCGTCTCGCTCTATCGCCCAAAGACGACCTTAGTTGACGACCGTTTAAGTGCAACAACTAAAAATATTGTCGAAATAGAATTTTTTTTAAATACATTTGATAGTTTCAACTTAGTGGAATTAAGATCTTACCGGTAAAGAAACCAAGCCTAAATATTTGTGTGAAAGTAGACTTTTTCCAACTAAAGGTTGGAACTAAACTAAACTAATAAGTTTAATAAAAACAAAAACCTATTATCATGGTGCAGTGAAATATTTGAATTAGTTTATTCAATATAATATATACCTATATTATAGAAATTAAACTACTATAAACAAGAACTGTGCACAAACGAGCAACAGCATTACGAGAGGGCCTAAAAACATTTCGCAGGCTGTAATTAAGAAAAAAATACAATAATCTATATGATATCTTAGTATCTTACCCTACTACCCCGCAGTATCGTGCGTACGAGTAATCGAGTAATCAAAAAGCGCCATATATGTTGTTACGCTTTCCATACACTCGTTGTCTGTCTAGCGGTATAAGGTCTATGATATATAAATAGACTGGGATTAGATTCATTAGAACTGTTAGATTTAAAAATTCTAAATACATTTTTGTTTTGACATCGTAACTAGGCATTTATTTCTTTTCCGTTAAAATGTTTTATAAATTATAATAATTAATAACATTAAATAAAGTAAGTACCTAAACTGTTTAAAATTAACGTATTTATTATACAAAACTTGTTATTAAAATGTATTCGTCAGACACATTCTTACATTGCATGCGTTGATAAGTGTGAACTATACATAAAAATTAAAATAGGTATACTGTATTTGCTAATTATTATTTTTCAATTTTAGGCATGGTTGTCATAGAAAGCTTCTAACATTTACGGATATTATACTGACATACTGCAGTATACAGACTACAGATAGGTGTCTAAATAATATTTGTAATTTACCATACGCATATCATATTTTTTATGTTGTAGTTCGAAAAATGTTTTTAACGTTTTTTAGATTTTTTATTTATATTATATTGGAAGAATATTTATCATTCGTAAGTACATAATATTAAAATATTACTAAGTAATTTACGCTCAGTTAAACTGCTCTAGTGAGTATTGTGCACCTATAAACATTTCGGAATATACTTTTTCCATAAATTATACAATTTTAAAGTTATTTTATATGTTAACACATTTAGTATTATTTTTATATTAATTTGTTCAAGCATTCATAATAAGGATTACAATTTAAAATAAACTTAAGTTCTAGACCCCGAAATTGAAAACCGTATCATGATATTATTATTACAACAATATACTTTAAGGTACTTTTATATAAATCGTTCGGATACTTACAAAATGCGGTCTCCACTTTAGTTTGGGAAAAAAAGTATGATACAATATTTATATATATTATATTAAATTTTAAGCTGAAATAAAAGAAAGAAAGTTTTACTAAATTCACATTTTTATTTTTTTTCCAGATCCAAGATTAATTTTATATTTTTATATCAGTTCAGTGACGTCTTGTTCTTTATATATATATAATATTTATTCTTGAGTCATCGTTCTTGCGGAATTGCCATTCAAAAAACGTTCGCTTATCCAAGGTGAAAGAATGGGAAAAAAAATTAGATATAAATATATATATATAAAAATCTCTGGCTTTTCCATCATCGTCATCTTATATGCCAAAGGCGAACCCTCTCCTCGGCGTCCCTTAACCATCCCGTATTTTTTTTTTTCGATTTCCAATCGTCGTATGTATCTAGCCATCGGCCGCGATTGCCCAGCCGACCGTGCAACCCCTGAAAATAAATCTTTACGCTGGAACGGATCCCAGTTGTTGTGCGCGAGCTGGATTTAAAAAATAAAAATACAAAATGATGAAAAAAACTCTCATACATATATATATATATATATAAATGTACCCGCGCACATATATTATTTTATTATTATATATATATTATAGAAAAGATGAGAAAACCGATCGGAAATAAACGGCAGAGAAATAAGCGTAATAACGTTATACTCTTTACTTATTATTATTTATTTTGTAGATAAGGTTTTTTTTATATCCAGCGATTATGAAGAAAAAACATCTCTCTAGATATACCTTAAAAAAAGAACGATGATTTCTACGGAGTCGCAATAACCAATGTATGACGTAGTAATTGTCCATCCGGGAAATCGGGAACAATCTTTTGCCAAACGTATACATATATTTTTTAGTATTTTTATACGTTATACCGACATGGCGGTTTACACGCCAGCTCTAATATTATATAGGTACCTACCTCTACTAGAAGGTCACCGGTGAAAATGCAATCTGGCAGAAAATACTTTTTTATTATATTTGAAACTATTGAAAGGCCATATTCGACGACGGATACGTCATAATAATATACTTAGGTTTATTTATTTCAAAAACAGTAAAGTCGAAATTTATAAATTCAGTTGATAAACATAATATGCTCTATTTGTAATTTTGGTAGTATTGTTTTTGTTTTAGATTCTGAGCGGAGCGATGATTGTATTGATTTTATAATGATGTGTGTGGTTTTTTTGTGTATGGTATAGGTACACGATAAGACGTAGTCAAAATAATTTTTCAATTTTCAACTTTATTTTATTCTTTTGTAGGAAAGTGAGTCCAGTTGGTCGTTTAGAAATAGGAATGTTAGTAGTATGTAGTAGGATATGTTTTATCATAGGAATGTACCTATGATGTGTTTTTATATTGCAGCAGCTTGCAGTAAACTGTATGCGACTACACATGTATATTAAGTATTATATATATTAATAACATACAGAATGGTGTAAACTGTAAATGATCCAATTCGTAATTATATTTTGCCTAATTTATGTTCTTTAAATTATTTTGGAAAACCAGATGTAGAGGTAACGCGTATAAATATATTTTTACTTGTGTTATCTTCCTCGAAAGAACGGTAACGTATAACGATGACGTAGTACTGTGAAGAATATGGATTGCCTTATTTTCAAACATAAAGAAGAGCATATACGTATGTATTTGTACTATTTTTACTGGGTATACGCTAATTCACCAAATGGTAAATGGGTATTAAAGGCCGTATTCGTATACCACGGTATACTCTAAAAAACACCACTGAACATAGTACATTTACATAATAATATATTGTGTTACAGCAACACTAGCACACCACGATTAATGACCACTGGTCTGCAGTCATCCACTTTATGCTACCTACATTTGGGCTGCAGCTTATATTGTGCTAGTTGGAAGTGTAAGAATGCCCTTTGCACTAAATCGTTTCGAAAATTATTAAATTGGACCAAAACAGGAATATACCAGGAATCTGTTAGGAAGTTTGCAAGGGAAACTAGCTAGACTTTTATGGGGGGTACTCAAGAAAGTTTGTGCTGTTAGGGCGTATTCTTCGTATATTATCAATGAATTCACTTATATACATAATATATGTAGTAATAGCTAAACCAGTTAAATAAGTCAGAATGACCCGGTATCTCCAGTGTGCAGTTTTTTTTGCGGAAAATCCTATATAGTAAAAAATGGGTGTATTATGCTTAGAGTGTACCTAAAATTTAGTGTACAGTTCACGAAAAAATCGGCATCAGTGTAGGCTCAAGGTTGGTTAGCTTTGTAAAATAATTCAACCTAGATTGGCTACCACAAGCGTATTGGATTTTTCATTTGGTATACATTTTAACGCGGTTTAAACTATAGTCACCCTCTAAAATGTTCCACTTCTAAAAGTTTCATCGTGAATATTGACTTCAATTAAATGCTGCGATCATGGCCATGGTCATCGGTTAACACAATGGACCCACTAATAATTCCTTAACGTTAAATTTCCGCTCTGTTGTTGATAGTGCTATAACAATATTGTTGCTGACAGTCGATTTCTTGGTTATTCGAGTCGCCGTTTTTCCGCAAACAAAACGATCTATTATAATTATATACAGTTCATATTTTATTATTTTATAACAAAGCAAATAATTTATCGTTACAGTGAGGGTACTTCATAATATTATGTATTTATACATACATATATATTATGTGCCTGCAATTATAATTGTTTTTAAATACCAATCGTGTTGTCTAAATCGTTTTCAATAGAAAATGAACTCTGTTACTCAATAATAAAAACAACAACGTTTCTAGAAATATAACAATATTTTATATAAAACGTAGACTGTAAGTACACAAATCATTATAGGTATAATTTATTACAGTTCTCAGAAAAGATGTAAAAAAATTGTTTCATTTATTTATTTTAAACTCATCGCTCCAAATAAAATAGAAGACTGTTGTGTACATACCACTGAAACATAACGTTAAACATAAAAAGCATCTTAATATTTGTATGTATTTATACAAAATACAAATACAATATAATATTTGGTAATAACATACCTTATAGTAGGTACATATAAGGGCATAATGCTGCAGTAAAACAATCACTTTATAAATAGTGTAATATTGTATATTTCCATATTTATTCATATACAGTATACACAAACCTTTGATCGACTTGATCTACCGTCTACGTGCACAGCTCGGACGAAGGTCTTTACGTTATAATGTTCACTTACTATCCACTGTTAAGCGGTCTCGCATGGCTGCTTGGATTAGTCTATATTCCGTATAGTGATGACTGGTTCGGAAAAGCGACTAAATATGACAGCATTGGCCCTACACATACTACATAGTATAGGATAGTGAAGTGTAGTTTCCTAATGTATTAAATAAAATGTATAACGAAACTTCCATTCAACGAATTTCTCTATACTAATACGATTTTTTTTATGTTGCCCACAAGACTTCATAGC
>PVMI01070754.1:0-20670 GCA_008528875.1 Aulacorthum solani | reverse complement strand
CGCTGAACCAAAATCAGTAATTCATCAGTGCTGAACTACTAGCACAGTAGGTGACAGTCAATCGGTTAGTAGGTTTTTATTGCGAATAAATACTGCACTTGTAATTCTTGTCTAACGATAATAGGTACTAATAGAATTTAAATATATTTTTATGAATAACATAGGGATAACATTTTCCATTTTGGTATATGTATGTACAATATAAAAATAATTAAAATAGTAAGTATATTGTGCACTTAAATTCTCAATAGTTATATGCCTATAATCCTATATATATATAACCTATATCTAGATATTAACATTCTGCAGAGTTGCCCGCTGTAACATAGGTATCACGGAAGCAACAATCTTAGGTATACGTTTAAATATTTCATCAGTTGAAAAGTATAGAGTAAATAGCTTGCGACTAATGGTCATTATATTACGAAAGTCGTAGGAAAGCTGACGGAGCTTTTTTTGCATTCAAATTATACATGCAAACGGGGCAAACATTTTAAACTATGTTAATTATTAATTGTTTTGCTTTAACAATAGGAAAAAAATTGTGGTTACAGGTCTTGACGTAATAACGTATACTCTGCGCGAAATCAATATATATTATTATAGAAGCCCCGGTGGGTGGGACGGACTTACCGTACACACGTTTTGAGCATGCTCAGACCGAGAGGAGCTTGCATTGCCATTCTGTTATAGCCAGCTGGACGTTACTGCTGCTACAGAAATTATCCGCAGTTGCATGCCATTCCGGAGAACTGTTCAATTAAATCATCATATACTTTACCAATAATAACCACACCGGAGCAATATTAGACGCTGCAATGTCTTATTACTCTTATTATTAAACCACAAATCACAATGATCAATAAGCAGATCCAGATGTTTGGGTAAGAATAGATTATAATTATTATTTTGACATTTTGTTCACATTATTCACATATTCAAAGTTAACTCACTTATAAGTTATTATAATTAACAATAACAATATAACCTATTGACTATTGTACACAAATATATTTATATACCTACTATAATATTATGCAGATCACCCGCAGCGCCGGTGTGGGCTTTACTGTGGTTAGTCGTTTTTGCGATTAACGCTAATTCGTCCGAACTAAAGGAGTTCCAATTCAAGCACCACAACAATGAAGAAATGTACGATACCATTTTGCAAATACGAGAAAAATGCCCAAGCATCACTAGTCTGTATAGGCTATCGGAAGACTCCGTAGAAGGCCGTCCACTTTTAGTCGTCGTGTTTTCAATTCATCCAACTTACCATAAACCAAGTACTTAAATTTTTTATTAATTGTATCACTGTTCCTGCCTTATAATTTTAAGAATTACTCGTTAATGTTCATCGAATTTCTGTAGTGGATCCAGAGTTCAAATATATTGCTAACATGCATGGTAACGAAGTACTCGGAAGGGAGTTACTGTTGAAATTGGCGGATTACATTTGTGAAGAGTATAAAGCCGGAAACGAGGAAATAGTAAAATTAATTACCAAAACTAGGATTCACCTAATGCCGTCAATGAATCCAGACGGATGGCAAAGATCAACAGATGATGTACAATATTGTTTGTTTAAATTGCACAACAATGATTTAAATAATTTGATATCTCATACATTTAGGGAGGCAGCAATTATTTGATCGGGAGAGACAACGCCGAGGGTGTGGATTTAAATAGAAATTTCCCAGATTTAGACCGAATCATTTTTGATAACGAAGCATACTACAAAGACATCAACAATCATTTGATGCAAATGGTAGATCATTTGGCACAACCGGTAATTGCTATTTGAATTAGTTTTTTTTGCTTTCTTTAAAAAAATTGCTATCTATTTATCATCATTGTTAAAATTAAAATTAATTAAATTAAAAATATATTTTTAATACATTTGTTTTAATAACTTTTACAGATAACACACTTTATTTATTTTATATTATATTTATTTATTTTATTATATTTTATTACATAATTTAAAGACTTTATGAGTACATCTGTATAAATTACATGCATAATTTTTTTATTGACAATAATTAGATTATTTGTTTTGTATACCTACCTATATTCGTTATAGTGTAAATACCAGTGTACAATAATTAGTTGTTTGTTTAATGACTAATGATCTAGTTCTTTTTTAATTAAAAAAAAGTTTGATAATTACTAATTAGTAAAACGAAATAAGTAGAACATTAAAATATTTTAATGGTGTCAGCTGTAATCGCATAATCATTATTTATTATATATTTGTATGCTTGTGCCCGTATATAGGTGCAACCAGAAACCAAGGCTGTAATGCAAATGATTATGTCTATACCGTTCGTGGCTTCAGCTAATCTTCATGGAGGCGATTTAGTTGCCAATTATCCATACGATGCCAGTAGATACGGCAATGTGCAAGGCGAATATGCCACAAGTCCCGACGACGAAACTTTTAAGTAATGCTCTGTCATAAATATTATTTAAAAATTATTTAAAAACGATATTAGCTATATTGTATAATTTGGGGCTTATAACATTTTTACATATTATATTAAATATTTAGATGGTTAGCTTTATCCTACTCAAATTATCATGCAGATATGGCCAATCCAAATAGAATGCCGTGTAGAGGTGGTGACAAAAATTTTGGCAAAGAAGGTGGTATCACTAATGGTGCTAAATGGTATAGTGTTAGAGGAGGTAAGATTTAAAATTAATAATTGTTTACATACATTAATCATGAAATTGAAACAAATACAAGAAATGATTAATCATAATTGAAAACCATTTTATAATGAGAATGAATATTTAAGCAAAGGTATTTGTAGTCTGTACCATATAACTATTAGGTTATGAATCTATAATTTTTGGGTGACACTCATTACTTCGAAACTATACAGATACATTTCTGATGAAAAAAATGTTTACATTAATTGAAGTTATTAAAAAGTCATTGTAGCTTATAAAATTGTAAGCATTTAATTTCTAGATAATGTCTAGGCAAGTGGAATAGTATACCAATATTTCCCACTTAATTACATGATTTACCTCTCGAAACATAAAATGTTTGTAATAATATGCGTCATTGTTTCAAAACGTGTAAATCAATGAGAAAAATTGACTAATTAACAAAGCACTTCAATAATTCTATAATTAGAATGATATTACCATATACTTATATTTATAACTCTTTTTTTCTTTCCTTTCACATTTGTTATCTCTATTTATTATAATTTATAATCAAAAATTTAATCTCTGTTAAATTAATTTATAAGTATTTAATATGAAGAATATTCTTAAATACTCTTTATTAAATTCTCTGGCATAAGTAAAATTTCTGAAAAACTAGATATACATTTTCATAATTTTATTTAAAACTATTGAAAATAATAATTGCAACTGGCTGTTTGACTCACGATAAGAAACAATACCTGTTTAATAGCATTATGTCATACTAAAAATATTTATTATAGTTATTAACTATGTAGCTACTTTTTGGTAAAAATAATAATTAACGAATGAAAATATACTTATATGATTTAATTATAATGTTATATTTAATGTATACACTTATATGTATCAAAATTATAAAAAGGTAATAATTACAATTATTATAAATACTTTTTACAACTTCCACTTAATTTTGCTTGTATTGTTAAAACTTAAATATAAAATTATTATTTTATTTTTGAAAATTCAATTGTAAATTATTTTTTCAGATATATTACATCATGTGTATACACGTAAACAGTAAATAAATATGTCTATTTTCATTCATGGTAAATTTAGTATATATTGAAGTATAATTGTTCCATCAACTAGCGTAACATTTTGAACCAATAATATTTTATCCAGATATTGCATTTAGTTTAGTCTTGATTTCGTCGAATACAAAGTAGTAGTTCATTACTAAATGAGTTAAAAATAATAATTCCGAAACTGGTAGATGGCTTAGATATTTTTTTCGGTTTGCCGTCTTAGATATTTGCCACTAGAAAATTAATATAGAAAGGCAATATATTTTGCAAATTGAATAGCTATTACTATTGCTCAGAGCCTCATCTGATGGATTATGCTTCTTCAATTACTAAATAATGATGTTTTTGTATCATAAAAATATATTATAATAAATTAAACGGCTTCAACCCATCCTTGTGAAACCAAATTATTAAGAACTAAAAAAAACGAACGGATGAGCTAAAGCTTCCCTATAGGCACTTTATTAATGATAATGTTTGAAGTTTATAACTCTGTATGTAAACATGCAAACGAGTTGTCGTTTTAATGAATTTATGATAACTAGGACCGCCCAAATCATAAACTTAATACTTAAAATTTTATTTCAGGAATGCAAGACTTTAACTACTTATCTTCCAATGATTTTGAAATTACCTTAGAGCTGGGCTGTGACAAATATACAAAAGAAAGTGAACTAGAAAAAGAATGGAACAGGAACAAAAACGCACTGATCAACTTGATTTGGCAGGTATGTCAGTTAATTAATAACATATTATACAATTTTCGTACATCCAAATTTAAGGGAAAAATTCAGGAGGTAAAGGATTCTGTCCCCATACTCAACGAAATGTTTTTCTACGTACATCCTTGCAATATACTGAATGATACACAAAGCATACTCAACCCTCCTCCCAGTCCTCCCCTTATTTTTTCCTTTAATAAAGAATTTATGTAAACTCTGATGTTTATAATTTTTAAGTGTACTTAAGGACCATATTTTCAAATACTTTGATTTTACACCATTTAAGATCTTGTATTCTGTGGTGATACAAACTTCTATTTAAAAAAAGAGAACTAATCTTTTTTCTGTCAATTATAAAGCAGATGATTATTTTAAAATGTTATTCTAAATCAAATTTTGAGCAAGCAGTTTCTGAGTTATTAAAATGTGTATACTAAAAATAATAGTCTTTAAAAATGGTTTTACAAAACTATTAGCACGCATTTAGAGGGGGAGGAGAAAGTGAACCTTGTTTCCTGAGTTGGGAAAGTATTTAATCCGTATAGGAGGTGATAAATTTATTTTGATAAATATAAGCCTAAATAGTTAACTATAAAATATATATAGATAACGCGTGTAAGTGATCCATATAATTGTCGTGATCTACCAACCTAATCAAAAATCCACTTGTTGATATACATGAAATACAATTTATCGGGTATGCCACACAACACATTTACTTTCATTCTACCAGTAATAGTTATCCGTTGATTATTGGTGATGCATACGTATTACGTATACAACTCGTTATTCATTTATTGCACTAAACGGGTGATATTGAGATACCCTTTTACATTTTTGTTACAAATTATAATATACGTAATTAAAAGTTAATTATTTCCAACATAAAATAATACAAAATGATGAAATAACAATACTATACTGAAATACAAAGTGAGGGTTCGCAATGCCTCATTGGCATTTAACATATGCTATGAACTCGTTGGTTATGATTTGATAAATATCTGGTGGTGCAAGTTGGAATTAAGAATAGAGCGTATGATCTGGTGTGTCTTTAAAGAATTTTAAAATTTAATAGAGATAAAAGGTAGGTATTGAGATGCTATTTTACCACATAGCAAACCATTTGATGCCACCTGCAAAGTAACAAATATAACGGTCCAACAAATATAAGTATTTGAATATATTGTCTTTATGTATATAAAGAAACTCCAAAAATCAGAATTTTAATACACTTATTATCAAAGGGAAAAATGGCGGTAAGTATATTTGGTGAATCACTGCGTATTAATTCTCCTATATAAATATTATTGCAAATTAAATTTATCGATTTACGTAAAGTACCTACAGTATTTTCAAATAAATTCTTAAAAGCAGATTTATATATATATATAATATTCTTAGATTTTTTTTATTTAGTTTTTTGTATGTTCATATTTGAAAATTGTGTTATTTAAAATGTTTCAGTCACACATAGGAATCAAAGGAATAATTAAAGACGCGGTTACGTTACAACCATTAGTAAATGCATTTATCAAAGTGGTAAATGTTACTAACGGTCAACTTTCACCAATTTTACATGATGTAACTTCTGGTAAATTAAAAATTTTATTTAAAAAATAATAAAGTGTATATATGATAGTCTAATAGTCATATAGTACAATGACATTTTTGTGATGTGTAACAAATTTGATTCGATGTTTTTGGAAAATTATAGTTCAAGACGGAGACTATTACAGACTGCTCACAGATGGTGATTATCACGTCACGGCTTCCATGGATGGATATTTATCTTCGACTAAATTGGTTACTGTCGAAAACAAACCCCATAACGAAGCAAAAATAATGAACTTTACGTTGCAGCCGGTTAGTTTCCCAAAACGCCTTTTTATATTTAACACTAATTTTTTGAATAAATTAAATAGAATATTCCATTCATTTAATATTTACTCTAATTAGTTGCTTTAATTGGATATTGAAGTGTTTTAATTATAATTTTTATTTTCAGATAATTTTACCCAGTAATTATAGCAAAAAAAGAAAGCGTTTTGCATATTCCAATTCAAACACTGCTGATAAACTATAAATGTTTTAGTACGAATCTATCTTCTTTCAATATTAGTGCCCACACATCCAATTTGGCACAATGCATAACACAATTCATCAACAAATATTAATGAAGAGTCTATATGTCAATACTAGCACAACTTTATTATATTCCTTTGTCTCTAGAACTTACTATAGAAGTATAGTCGTATATGGCAACATAATAGAACAATTCAATTTAATGAAATTGCAATTAAAGTTTTTAACTAATCCCTGGAATTTATACTTCAACTATTGAGTTTTTCTTATGTTGTTTAAGCGTAAAACGTTTGTGAAAAAATATTATGAAAATATAAATAGTTCAAATTATGATAATTTTAAAATACAATATATTATTCTTATCTAATCTTAGATTTCTATGTATAATAATAATAATTATTATGTATTATTCATCTAATTAACTAGATTTAAAATTTAAAATGGATATAATACAAAATTGCAGTTAACTGGAACAGTGCGCATTGTTGCTTATAGAGTATAAAACTATACAGAGTACTAGTCGACTACCTGTGTGGCTGTGTACCTAATGTAGTATATTTTATCAAAATACAAACAGTATAGGTAATGTGTATACTGTTGTTGTACACATGTGCGGGAATTAATAGATTCTGTCAAAACATCCAGTTTTGAAAAAGGTTTATTATATTACATCGGCTCCAACTACTGTTCAATTTTTGTACTTAACAGTTAACACCCTGTTATCCTATCCTTGACAAACTAATAAGTAATAAGTAATAACCGATACTTAGTTCTAGTATCTATATTGTATGGACTTGAGGGCTATAGACTACAAAGTTTCTTAAATTGGCACACGTTAACTTTAATATCTCGGTATAGACACGAGACGTTCTTCATTTTTTTCTTTATTAAAACAAAAAACTTCTAACACAAGTCATAATATTAAATTGGTTAATATACAATTTAATGTATTGATATTATGAATAATTTATGTAAAATATCTATATCTTGATTTACCTATATTAAATGTAAAGGTGCGTAATAGAATTAGGTATAGTGTTATACAGCAAATTTTGAATGTAATTTCCATGTATATTTTATTTTTAAAAATATTTATGATTTTACTATTTGTAATTCAAAATAATGATTTACATGATTAATTTTAGTTTAATGAACCAGCTACCAACACTTTTATAGTATCCTAGCCCTAGGTATAGGTACAATTTTAAATATTGTATATTTATATATAGGTAATTCTATATTAATACGGTGAAACCTCGGTATCTCGAACTCCGGTATTTTGAAGTTTCTGTCTGTTGAGTTTTTTTTTTTGGTCCCTTGCGACTTCGAGATACTGAGGTTTCACTGTATAATATATTTCTATATTCTATAATAGCTTAGAACTGTTTGACCCCCAAGGTCAGTATTATTCAGTACTTTTCAAAATATCTATAGGAAGAACAAAAAAAATGTCCTACCTACACCTTGTTTAAAATTTCCATTCATACCCATACAAATTTAACTTTTTATATATTTTTAACTATACAAAATAATTCGTAAATTCGATTTTGATGAATTTTGTCAAAATGTAAGCTTAAAATGCTTATAAAAATAAATCATGCCTACGTACCTATCTTGAATATTTTTGAACTACAGTTATAACAATTTATGATGAACTGATTACTAAATTTTCAAGTTTTTCCTACGAAAATTTTTTACTGGCAATAATTAAAATACAAACTTATAATAGCCCAAAAAGTATTAATATTTTATCATATATATATAGAGTATGATTATTAGGCATATTTACATTTGATTACGATTTAAAGTATATCTACAATTATTCACTTTTCAGCTAATAACAAAAAAAAAATTATTTTATCCAAAACCGGGCTTGCTTAAACATTTTTTTTTGTTTTTCCGACGTATATGAAAACTATTGGGAATATTCAATTTTGCCCTTGTAACAGATCCAACTAGATGAAATTTTCTACCAAAAACCACCCTTAAAGTTGTAAGTTAAAAAATATAGACCTAACTATTTATGATGAACGATGTACATTGTACACAAACATAAAAAATAAAAATAAAACACATCATTGTAAAATCAATATACATTTATCGGTCTGCTCAAAATCTTAAGTAAAAAATTTTAACCATTGTCAAACTATTTATACTAAATAAAGAATACCTACATTTACACATGGTTCATAAAAATTCCTTAATTTATAGTATAAGTAAATTATAGTGATTAAAAAACTCATGCCAGATTGCATCATTGCTTGAACAATTACGAAACATTTAAATGATTCAATGAATCAATTGTGGTGAGCTAATGGTCCCTTAAACATTATTTAATTGTCCATTTAAAACCCTGGCAATAGGAAAACAATTCCATTACTAAAAAACACTAAACATTCAATGATTTTGCTCGTAATTATCGAAATAAATTTCTATAAATTATTAGAATTATTTATATTATTTATGTACACTGTTTTCTACATAATGTATCATCGTGATTAAAATAATTTAATATAGTTATTCCTTTTTTTACTTTTATATCATATTATTCAATAATAATAATAGGTATCTAGGTACACCAAACATTGTTTTTTATTTATCATATGTAATATTTATGTAATAGTATATAATTTTGCTTACAACTTTTGAAAACCATCATATGAAATCCTATAAATAAAAAATTTACAATAGGAAAATAGGCAATAATATATTAAAAATATAGTATCTACCTAAGTTAGGTTAGTAGGTATAATGATTACACCTAAAATTTACTATACTAATTACTATATTAAGGTATTTTATTAATAAATTATAAAGAAAAAAAATGAATTCAGTATAATATGATATTTAAAAATATCCAATAAAGAATAATAAATAATTAAAGGAAATTTTTTCGGGGGCCTTTTTTTCTGAATACTGCCATAATTATTTTATTATTTTTTTTTTCCTCCTGAGACCCAACAAGTATTTAATTTTTGTAGTACCACAATCCCAATGTCTATTTCAATGGACATTTTCAAACACGTGTTTATCTTTTAAATTATCACTAGTTTAAGGTTATATAAATAAAAGTATAAAATGAGCAAAAAAAATTGGCGAGCTTTGTGGGGATAAGAGAAAATGTCCACTGTAATGGACAACGGGTTTATAAAAATACAAAAATAAAATTAAGCTTGGGCGCTAAAGCAGTTATAATAATTGTCCATTATAATGGACATTGGGCCTCAGGAGGTAGTGTCTACCTAATATTATACAGTGTTCAAAAAGTTTAGAAATTGCCTTTATATACTAATAGTATATGACTATTAAACAATATTATATTATTAATAAGGTGACTAAATATTTTACTTAATGAATGTGCAGCAGTGTTATCATATTATAATTTATCAATTCTAATTAGTCTAAACAAAGTTTGTTTAAATTAGCCTAACTAATGGTCGTTTCCAAACTTATTGAACACTCTGTATTAATGTAAGTACTCATTACTCTTATTCCTCTGTATAGTGGGGTCGTAATAATACTAAAACTAATACCATAAATTAAGTTTTTTATCCATGCATAAAATACGATATACATGACCTGAGCATTGGACATTTTTAAGTGTTCACTGACCGCCATTCTGTCTGATGCTATGTGGGGGGGGGGGTTACGAGGGAATCCGCTATGACATTTTTCGAGAAGTCCTACAACTATTCACTGCCTCAGATCCAACTCCAAGTTCTAACCTTTAATGCCTCACTCGTAAATTACTAATTTTAAATTGTTGAAAAAGCCCTCCATCCACATGGTCATATGGACCTAACCTTAACCAAAAATATTCATCAGAAATAGTTAACGTTGAGAATTATACTGCCGTACATACTATATTATGTCCATGTCTTATTGCGATTTAAATAATTATTGGTGCAAAAAATGGGAACCATAATATGAAATAAATATTCAAAATCGCTCATGCATAACTACTTAGCTTAAATTATCATATTTATTTTCATAAAACAAACTATATAAGTATATTATGCTACAAAATAAGTTGCTAGTTACTGTCTTACATCGCATTGTCAAAATATGCACAATATACCTATACTTAACTTTTTAGGTATTTGAACACGGACACATACCCCAAAATAATTCATTGAGGCCTAATACATCCTTCCCCCAATATCAAACTCCATTCCATCACCCCCTTTCATCAAAGCGGTATGGATACTATGTATTAATGTCTTTATGTATTATAATTTATATATTTTCCAGACGTTAACGAAGTCGTCACTATATAGTTTAAATCATAAATTCGTAGTTTTTGCGTTTCTCTTGTAACGACAAAATTATTAATAGTATAATCGTTGAGCCCGGCGAAATGAATATGCAACATATTATATCATTGGGAAAGAAATAAAAATCCTACAACGCCCGACTCTGCCAGAATGAGAATACGGGTTTAATCGTATAGTCTATAAAAAAAATAATGTACTACACTGTTCTGTGATATAGCGGTTTGGAATGTGGAGTGGAGTGGGATTTCGTTTAATCCCCTCGCCGCGGTCGCACTGTACGACAGTGCAGCCACCAGCCGCAGTGATTATCCGGACCGGGTTCATTCGCTGATTTGCGCAACACCATCAGTCAACGTGACGTGATTACGTTTTTTCCATTTCCGTGCGTGATGTATTTTTGAAAATATTTCAACGTAAAAAAGGGGAAAAAAAAAATTAAAAATAAAACTCAAACGGATCATACCGCGTCAAGACGCACACGGCACACACATCGTCGCGCGTCACACCGTACGGGACACCGAAGGAAGAGGCGACTGAGGCGTTAAAATTGCTTTGAGATCATCGTCAGACGACGTCAACCGGGGTGAGTCGAGATTTTCCATGTACAATGGCTATGGAGCTTACTGTTTTTAATTTTTATTACACGTTTTATCCGCTTCCGGCATTTTCCCGCCCAGACACATCGTCACGTCGACGACGATTCTTACTTCCCGTTTCGGAGAATGCTCGTTGATTCGGCGAAAACCGCCCGTCCCCTTCGCTCCGATCACCTCCGATACGCCAAATCTCCGGTTTATTTACCCGACGATGATAAGTGATTAATATTAGAGGTTATAATCTAAGAACACTATATTATCAGACAGATTAAGTGGGTACAATGTTATAAATAATAATAACAATATAATATTTTTATATCTAGGTAGGACTAATATAATATTATTGTATAGAATAATATTATATTATTATAGACTATAGGCAAGGCACTAAGTCTTGATTATGTAACTTTCTGTCAGTACCTACATGTTGCATTTTTGAATGTACTATGGAATTTACGTTTGATAATTAATTAATCAATATTAAAAGCTTAGCACCATAATATCGTCTGTTATACAATCTAAGTATGTAATCGAAATATTATATTTATGTGTACCGATACATGCTTTGTAGGTTTTATTAACCAATTCATTAAATCTCCACTTTTTAGATATATCGTGTGTTTGTTTAATGTTTCATATATTATTTTAAACCATTAGTAAATTGGTCTTTTATGTAATCCATATTATTGTTGGGAATTTAAGACTGCAATCTAGACAAATTGTTTTAGAATACTCACATTATGGAACAGTAGTTTCTGGAATTATTTTTTTGTCAGTTTATTTCAATATTTGTTTTCACTCAATGGATATCATATTACAATTTTGCCATTTTTACTTATAATTAATATACTCTAACACTTTTCTAATATATTTAAACTATTACAGGTTTTTATGTTTAACGCATACACATAATACTTCCAACTATTATTCAAGATGCCAAAATCTGTAAGTCATATTTTATTTTTTTGTTATTTAATGATTATAATTTGCTACTATTAATTATTACTTTATTATAAAGAGATTTAAAAAAAATATTTTTCACTTATAAATTTATCAATAATATAAAGCTATCTTAGTATAATGAATTTTCAATTTACAACTTATGTTAGGTATGTATATAATATATTAGTTTAAGCTAGTAATCAAGTAATTTAATTTAATATAAATATTTTTGTTACTGTAAACGTGTAAAGTCGGCTAATTATCTTGTTGTTGATGTCTTTAACTATTAAAAAAAATATATATATATAATAGTCAGGCTTAAAATTTAATTTGATCTTTGAAGTTTAATAATTTGTTTGTTCCACATTAATTTTTAACTTTAAAAATGGTTGTTTTAAACATGAAAAATAAGTAATATATTTGTGATAGCTTGTATGTAATATGCATGGTTATTTTTTAGGATGAGTATAAAAAAAATATTCTAAAAAAAACACTTTAAGACCCCTTCTATGTTGGCAACAGTCAATATGTAACCATCTGGTGAGCTGTGATTCTATGTAATTTGCATTTTTGTTATTTGACCAGTCTTACAGTTTAAAATCCATAGACATATTATTAACTTTAATAAATTAGTATGTCTGTGCTGAGACTTCTCTTCATTTTCATACAATTAAATGTATATTTTTATTAAAAAGTTGTTAAAAATTAAACTGTATTAAAAATATACCATTTTAATTTTCAACTTTTATAGGCTGTAAGATATTCATCTTTTGATATTTTAAAGTTTTTACTTTATTTATGGACATCATATTAAAAAAAAAAATGTGATAAGTGTTGCAATTATATAATGCATAATAGTTTAATTGTATGGATGCTAGTCTTATGCCATGGTAAAAACTCGTCTATTTTTTTCAGTTCAAGCTCTGTATATAAATGTATTTTAATATTTTAATTTAGTATAAACCTTCTAATTAAAATTTTTTATCAAACATGTATTTGTATTATATTTGTTGATCAGCATAGTATTGTTATTATTTATTATGAGTATTATTACTTCAAAACTATGGTATAAACTAAGTATTTTTATTTATTTAAAGTTTGTGCATTATGTGTTATTAGTTTATACAACGGTATTAATTATCTAATATATATTTTAATATCAATCATATTCCAATAAAATTACCTATTATCAGTATGCTTTGTGCCATAAGCACTGAATAATATTCATTAATTTTCTATTTTGCTAACTACAGGAAGTAAACTGATAATTATGTCATTAGATTAAATTATCTGAAAAATAATTTTCTGAAACCAGTGATAATTAAACAATTATTAACAACATCAACTACTTTTATTTACGTATATTTTGTTGATATTGTTGTTATTTTTTATACAAATAAACCCTGGGTTTAATATTTACAGTGTAATAATAATTATAATACAACCCACATAGTTTTATAACATATTAGGTGTTATTATAATACAAAAGATTTGTAAAGGCCTACTCAATTTACATTTTAAACAATGGTTTTTAATGTTTTTATAGTAACCACAATGTTATTCTATATTATAACTTACTCATGTACAACAATTGGCACCTATCCTCTTGCTTCCTGTGATTCCCCTTGTCACACCCCTACTTATACCGCATCATATATTATAGTAAGACTTGGTACCTTGGTGATTTTGATGAATACATTTACAAATTGTGTAAACCTATACTAGTAATTTGTAATACAGTAATATTGTAGTAATTGGGTACAATGGTTCAACTAAAACGGTATTCAAACGTTTATTTAAAAATTAAAACTATTTATAAACATTTTTTTCGGTTTAACAATGCAAAATATAATTATTTAATATATTTGTGCTAGATATTGATGAACAATTAAATGTATTTTTAAAATATTTCGATGTTTACAGCGTTCACGCTTATTTAAATTATACTAAAAATAATGTAATTGAAAGTGAAATAAAAATATATTATTAGGTCATTTTTCCGGTTATTCGAAGGCTAGCAAATTAACAAATTCGAGTAAAACTTTAGTATTATAACATATTATCAAGTAGTCGTTTTATTTTACGAATTCAATTCTAATAAATTGGGTTGGATTGGTGGTTAACTTTTTATGTATCCCTGAAATGGTGTATCTTATAAATAAAATGTATATAGATCATATAACTATTGTAAAATATAATACATCGTAATTCAATATTATGCTCTTTTATTGTTTTAATATTTTCGTTTTTAATTAATTGTTATAAAAAAAAATCGCGAGTTCCGTGAATTATATTACATTTTATTTAAAATCTAAAACTAAATTTAGAAATTGTTAAGTTTAATATAGAAATAAATAATATGCTTAATTTTGTAAACTGTATTGTTATAAATAGCTTATTTCTAAGAAATTAATTTTAAAGAATACTTGATTGATTTTTATTAATTCTTTTTAATTCAAAAATTAAGAACATTTTACCCATAATGGTATTTAAGATAATAAAAAACCATATATTGTTCATTTTGTGTTTGATATTCTTGGATTTCGTTTTATTTTTCTAACTAAGCCAATTTGCATTTAATTAAATACCAGTTAAAAATTAATCTTCAATAATATTTCATATGATTTTTAAACAATAACAATTTATAAAGAATGTTTAAATACTATTAACTTTACCACTTCGGTTCTGTTGGTTGAAAATGTTTTCTAAATGTATACTCTACAAATTATTATCTATGAATTACTATCTCGTTTACGTTGTGTGTTATTGCTTAGTCAAGGTACTAAAGTATAAAAACTAATGCGTAACAAAATGTTTCTCTATGTTATCTTCCAATATGCAATTTCAATAGTAGATTGTCAATTGATGAATAGGGTAATCTTTACATGCCCATTGCCCAGTGCTCATAATATTACCGATGTTAATTGGATGTAATTAAGTAAATGTAAAGTCGATCTCATTAAAACAATTTTTTACGCTTCATATTTTAAACCACAAATTATGGTAATCAAGCAGTACCTTTCTTTTATATTTTTAAAATATATATTAGACTATTGCACCCAATTATCTACCACTAATATATTTTTTTAAATTAATTATATTTAAAATGTGTCGTCATATAACATGTTATTCAAAATTTGATAATATCAGAACATATTATATGTTACAATATGTTTATGATTTTTACATTTGAGATATAATGATATAAATTATGTTCTAATTTGTTATAATAAATATAGAATTAAATACACAAGTTAAACATTGTGTACAAACGTATTACGTCGTAAGATTATTTTAGTGTCATCTCATCATCTCATATGTTAAGTATAGGAATAGGATTTCTTGTGGGAAACAAGGTCGTAGCGTCTATTTTTTGTGATGGTCCCTTAGTATAGTACCGGGATGTTTTTAGTTAAACGTTTTTTTAATTTAGGTCAATATATAAATTTGTAGTCTAGTAGAAGTGCCCTTGTATCAGCAAAGATTTGACTATTCAATGGGCCTTTAAACTAATCTAAAGAATTTATTCTGATTAATGGATCTATCGATCCTGTATCTAAAATATTACTTTTATTATAAAATGTTATTTATTTATTTACTATAGAGTCAAGACGTAATTTTATTGATACAGAGTGTTTCGTTGGGTTAGTGTGAGAATAATATTATGTTTAAGATCCACTAGGATACTAAGTATACACTATAAGAATTAAAATTTCAAAACTCTTTCACATGATTTTCAAGATTTTTAGATACCGGCATTACGGCCACTGGGAGAAAATCTCAACAACTTAATGGCATATTAAAGTGTTGTTTTATGAGCCAAAAAGTTTCTAAGGAGAAACTATTTGTCATCAACATAATAATTTCAGGATTTGTAAATTCAATAATTAAAGCTTATAGCGAGTACCCTTAAAGTAAACATCAAACAGTCACAAAGTATTTTTAAAAAAGTATCTATTACACTTAATATTATACGAGATTATAATATTAAAGTTTGTACTTTCTACTCGAAACCAGGAATATATCTGTATAATATTATCGATTTTACACTACCATTTTGTTTGAATTTAAAATATAAATAAATGCATAGTTATCTTACGTTTTGTTGACGAATTGTAAATTACGGCCCTCATCATTGTTACATGATTATTTCATTTTTAATAGATTGTTGTTTTTTACATGTTTAGTATTAAGACATTTGTTTTCTCTCTCTGACCCACACGCAATATAGAAAATTTTTGTTAAGCAGTACCAAAGTGTTGTTACTTTTCATATGAAAGTGAAATATCAAACTTTAAGCTAAGAACATAACCCGTGTCTCAATATGTTGGCTTTTTTACGATAATTTAAATTTTAAACAAAATATAAGCATTTTTGAACTGTAATAATTTACGCGCTCATATCTTACATAAAAATTGAAATATCATAAAATAGCCCACGTACGGACACAGATATTGTTCTTAACTTAAAGTTTTACGATAAAGGAATTCACTCTAATATTAAAAATAATAACACGGGGTACTGGTTCTTCTACACGCAAATATGCGAAATTTGATCGGCAGAGGGAGAAAATAAATAGTAGTGCTCGAACATCTATACATGTCAATCCTAATTATTTAGAGTGTTTCATTAAAAAAGTTTAAGCAACATACTGAACATACTGAACTACCCAAAATAATTGATTTTAATTACTTTTCAAGTTGCCATAGGTAATACAATGTACCCTGTGAAGAAGTGACAGGTCATATGACAGTATGTACCTTAAGTTATGAATAAAATCCTTCAAAGGATGGGTTTTTATTTTTTTAGTTTATGGCAATTCAATTTTTTGCAAACAAACCGAACCTACCTAGTTGTTGATTCATCTTCAAAACTTTTCAACTTTGTACCGAAATTTTATTTTTATTTCATAGCAATTTTATTATGCTATCAACTAACATACACAATCAAACCAAATATGATCAAATTATTTTTATTAGGTTAAGTCAAATTTAGTAGAATAATAATATAAAAATAAAAACTATACCTAACACCTAAATACGCAATTTATACGTGATTTCGTTTTTAAAATGTGATTTTTTCAACTTTTACACTTTTTTAAACTTAATGAAAATAATTTATTTATTTCCTGTTTGATTTTGTTTGTTAAATGGTAACACATTAAAGAAACTTAAAAAAAAATATTAAAAGTTGAAAAGTTTTGAAGATGAATAATCAAATTTTACTTTAAGATAGTTGGCAGGAGCGTCATTTCACATTTTTTCATGGGATGTAAAGCCTATATTGAAAATCTAAATCACAAAATTATTGTTATTTGTTTTATAATTTTAATAAATGATCTACACAAAAAGTGTGTTAAAAAAAAATGGCCCTTGCATCCCACAAATGACGACACTGATAGTTGGGTTTGTTTAGAAAAGAGTTGAATTGCCCATAACTAAAAAATTAAAATAGTTAAACTTTTAAAGTGGTTTTTTTCATAACTTAAGGTATACTATATGTATATGACGCCGGCGGTTCACTTCTTCACGGGACACTTGAATTGTATTCCTTCGATTTTCAACTCTAAAAACGAGTTTTTCTAATAACCATCATTTTGAGTGCAGTTTAAAAAACAGATATTCATCGTTATCTATTTGTGTCATGCATTGTTTTTCCTCTGAATATTTCATATGTATAATATTACCTAATATTAACTAGTTGAAGCTTACATATTTACTATTTAGATACCAATGGTACTCATTATTGAAACAGAGATTATAAATTACCTACTTTTAATGGACACATAGTGCTCCGTAGTGGTATAAAGTTTTTGCTTGAATCAATTTATTTATTTTGCATGTACCCAAGAGAAAGCTTTCACTTTAACAGTTTTTAAAAAATCATTAAAAAATTCCTTGTAGTATAATGTTCATTATTGACATTAATGTAATGTGAAGAATATTATCGAACATTTTTAAACTGTGACTTAGTTAATTTAACATATTATATGATAATTAAATATGTAAAATCGGTAGTTACATGTAAATATATAATAGGTTCAACGTATTTTAATAAACGAACAAGTATAATAACTGTTCGTTGGGCTATAATATTAAAGAAATTTTTTATTGTTTTTATATTATTATTGAAACATTTACAAACTATTTTACTGATTCTTTGAACAGTAAATAATAATTGTAAAGCTTATCGTTCCTATTTTATAGTTTTTATTTTTCTATAACAATGTTTTTTTTTAAATGTTGCAGTTTGTATAATAGCCTTGATTTTTATTTTGCATTTTTCATTTCATTGCAATGTTAGTTATTTGCCTATTTATTACGTTTTTTTATATAGTCTTCAACTCAGTTTTAATAGAAAATGTATTCTAACATATTCATAGATAAATTCAACTGGGCTTAAAACCTGATTACGACACTATTGCATAACGTGCACATAATATGAGCCTATTTTAAATGAGTTTGAAAAGACTGGTAACGTTTCTTTAGTGGACTAACTCTTTTTTTGTTTTTAAATCTCATAAATTACTACAAATATTATATTTATTGTGTTTGAACAGTTTTTAAGTGTAATTGTTTTAAGTTGTGCATTTGGGGTAATGACCATTAAAAAATTACACGTGTATGTTTTTGTAAAATAAATAATTACATTCAAAATATTTATTTTATCAAATAATAAAAGTTAACAAATTCATTTGTTTCGTGATTTAAGAATTGAAATTTAAAATTTATAATTGCGTAATATTGAATTTTTTTGTTATCTAAGGATGACACCTAAAATCGACATGTATTTTATATTAGTGTTAGGAAAATCATGACTTTCGTAACTATATAAGACAAAAATATCGATTATATCTACAGATACTATCTAGGGAATTAGCGTTGTTTTTACTTTTTAGAATTATCTTGGGAGTTTTATATTTGAAACGTAATAAAAACCTAACATTTTTTAAAATGTACTTCTATGTTTATTAAAGGAATCTTAAATAATCGTTTTTTTTCCATTAAACCTACCTCAAGAAACGGCTGATATGACATTTTAAATTTAACAAAAATATTAGCTTATATTATTTTAAGAAGAATATATAATGTTGTATGTTTTAAGATTTTTCAATTAAAATAAGTGTATATTTTAAGTATTTTTAGTGCTATAAAATCCAAGTCCTGCTCAGCAATAAACTTTCATTTCTCAAACAAATATATTATAGAAACATTATTAAATATCTAAAGAAAAAATATCTTAGCTGCACTATAAATTAAAAACAAAAATTGTACTAGTAGCAGGCACTGGCTAATCTCTCTTTCATCCATTATCCATAAGCACAACCCGCCCCATTAAATGGTATTAAATTTTAAATAATACTTAAACTTATTATACATCCCAGTAGAATAGTAGTACATTTAATATTTGGTCGCCTCATGTAAAAATACATGTCAAAACCGTCACTGACAAGTACTTGTTTCAATTATCATTGATTTAAGCTCATCTCTTACGAACGCACTTTATAAATATATTTCTTTTGGCTTAATTTTAATTGCTGAGGGTTATTTTTGTGTAAAAATAACTCCGAATTTTCAAATTACAGAATCTCATTCGTTAAATCTACATATTCAATGTATTGTTATACTTAAAATATAATCCGTGATACAATGCCAAGTAGTGAAATTACTTCTTGAGTATTTTTTTTTTTTGTTTTTTCGATTTCATGAAACATTAAGTTGTACAACCCTATAGAATGTGTTGTACTAGTTGGCGATGGATAGTTGGATGTTGGGAGGGGGGAATATCCAAACAAGTAAGTGGATCGTCACGTACCACCTTATCTATGACGTAAACTTATGATTATGAATGGCTTGGTAAAAATTCCAAGTATCTCGATCGTTAATATGAAGGAAGGAAAAACGTGTATCAATATTAAACTGTCATTGAGGGTTTCGTAAAGTAGTTACGGTACGGTTATCAAGTATCAACGGACGAACCGTCGCCGTAACACTGCGACAGCCGACAGTGCACCTTGGCCCGAAACCAGGTGGCGGTACAGTGCCAGCCGGCGGCGGCGTTGTCGCTTCCTATAACCGGTTTCTGTTCGTATGTTTCCCCACCTCTTTCACCATCATCACTTGGCCACGCCCTGTTCTCCGCCGTTTTTTACTCGTCAAAACCTAGCTTGCCGTAGCGGCGGGTGGGTAACTCGGTCCGTGTCTCCCCTTTGCTCAGGTCTCAGACGCTCTATACAGTCACTAGTCACCGCTCACCAATTCGCTAGCAAGTATTCACTGCTCAGTAGTGTACTAGCACCTGCATA
>PVMI01070752.1:0-11205 GCA_008528875.1 Aulacorthum solani | reverse complement strand
TTTTTTTTTTTATGGTTCCTATTGGATATTTCTCTGAGAAAAGCAAAAAAAAAAAAATAAATTAATTAATTAATTAATTAAAATTAATAAATAAATTGCTTTTTAAAAAACAAATTTAAATTTAAAATCATAGTCTATAATAAATTAAAACAAGACCATAAATTAGATACTCGGAGCCTTTTAAGCTTCTAAAACCATGACATACCTATGTATAGGATTGTATTTTATGTTTTGTTAAATCGGCCAAGTCGCGGTTTACAGCTGATATAGTGAAAATATATAATTTACAGTAAAAATTCTAATTTGTTTAACATATTTAATCTCAACAGAGACCCCGAGGATAGATAAACATAATATTATTATATTTATTTGTATAAAATATAGATAACATGTAAATTGATAAACGGTTAGCGTATGTGTCAGTAATGAGTTATAAATAGCAATGATACATTTGGTTGAGTAGATTGGTGTCAACAATAGATTATTGATGACGACAGTATCATATAAAGTATGAGGATATAAATATTAAGTAACGGATTTGATAATGACGAAAGAATTAATACACCCACTAAACCTTATTTACCAACGTTTTGCTTCAAAATTAAAAGTATTATAAGTATAAGATGGTATGAAGCACTTACATGTTCTCAGTATTATATAGGTATGTGCAATGTAAACGATATTATAACATATACGTGTTTTTATATCTATACACGTTTATATCAGTGAACGTTGAGTGATAATAGATACTGATTCAATCAAACATCTTACCTACTGGTGAGTTTTTTTTAGAAAATATAGTTTTTCATAGGTATTCTCTATATAATTCTTATTACTTTGAAATAATTAAATTGAATAAATTAATTTCAATAAAATAAACGAACCAGAAGTAAAATAATTGTAATATTTTTAACTATTCACACATAGTCCAAGAACGAAACAAATTAAATTTAAAAATGTAATACATAAATACTGCAGTTTAACTTTAAAAAAATGTAAAAATCAAGTGTCTTGTTTTTTTAAAATTTTTGTGATATTTTATACTTTTAAATATTTTCTTGAGTTTGATTTGAAAATCAAACTAATGTAATATATCGTATATTGAACCAATATTCTTTCATATAAAATATAAAAATGTGTTAGTGAATTTGATCAGAAGAGTAGGTACATCAATATGTAGGTATTGTGTCTCGTATGTGAAATTATAAAAATATAATATCACACTTACAATCTACAACAAACCCGAAATTAAAAATACTTAATTTCAAATACCTATAAATAAATAACTTAGTATTTTAATAATCAATAAATTATACAATATAAAAATGGGCATTTCCTGTTCCAAAATAAGAAATTCAAATAATACAGCAGTAAAATTGCTCTTTTTACAAAATGTAATTTTATATATTTATTTAAAATCATAAATTGATAAAGGAATTGACAAAGTAGGTACCTACGTAAAATTAAACACTGTTTACTCTATTAAGTAGGTACTCCAAATAGTAGATCATTATAGTATGCTTAAATTGAACTATAATATTGTAATATTGTATAATTTATCCTACAATATTATTTTTAATTCACAGAAAAAATTAAAACGACGGCACTTAGCAATATGGATAGTGAAAATAAGCAATACAAATATGGCTTCAGATCAACATTAGCTCAGGTTGGTTATTTATAATAAATAAATAAATTCAATTTTGTACTGCAATTGCAATGGTGAGTGGTTTGAAAAGAATTATAATCATAATTATATCAATATACTATCATGTGTTAATTTAATTGCAAAAATTAATACAACTAATCAATATATTATACTTTTCTAAACAGTGTTGGGCAATATCAGGAGTATGGTTCTTGCAAATCGAACTCGGTGCACAAGTCATGATATCCACTGTAGTTATTGGGGCCTTAGAGAATAACGCATCCAAAAATACAAATGAGTTTTTGAGTATAACTAACGAAGAAGCATCTTGGTTTGGTGAGTATATCAAGATCAACAAACTATTAAACAACAAAACTCACACGTATGGACGGTGCAACTACTCTGTTTTAAATAAAATACAACTGTGGTAAATTTATGAAAAAAGTAATTTAAATATATTCAAAACGTATATTTAGTGACATGCTATTTATAAAAAATATGATATATTAATAAAAAAAAACCAGAATATAAAATGTATTGCTAAATTATATGGGCATTTTCTTAGCTTAATATTCATTAAATCGTTTAGTAATTTTTTAACCCCAAAAAGCCTCCATGAGCCAGTAAGTCCTCAATACCTATTACAAATGTCTTTTTTTATAATCGTATCAAAATAAATATTTGGAAATATATTTAAAAACATTTTCACTCAAATATTTCCAATTATCTCGTTAATGTATACTTAATTAAAATTTAACAAGTACCTATGCAGCCAACACCAGTTAAAGTGCATTAAGTGTAAAGTGTATATTGTCTTGTCATAAAATATTAAATGACATTTCAGCTAGTCTGTTATATTTGTTCACACCTGTGGGAAATATTCTATCATTACTTTTACTGGACCGCCTTGGTCACAAGAAGTGTATGATACTGACAAACATGCCAAGCATAGTAGCTCAAATCATGTTATACTTTGCCAAAAACATAGAAATGCTTTACGCCAGCTCAATTCTGATGGCGTTGGCCTTAGGGTTTTCCAATGCCCCAAGTTTAGCGTACGCCGGTGAAGTATGCGAACCAAAACTAAGAGGCGCATTGACTTCAGCACTGAACATATTTTATTATGGTGGATCCATAATATTAACTACGGTGTACAGTATAACCATGCAATGGAGATTGACGGTGTTAGTGACCACCGTGTTTCCAATTTTGACCATTGCTATATTATTAACGGTAATCAGGTATGCAATCGGTATTGCCGACGGCTCAATAATAATCAACCAAAAATATCATATGTTTTAGACACCAGATTCTCCGATGTGGTTATTGGCCAAAGGAAAACATTCAAAAGCACACAGAAACCTTAGCAGATTGAGGGGAAAAGTTTCGTACGAAAAATGTGAAAACGAATTTCAAGAAATGGTCAGATACAATTGTCCCTCCAACAATGACGAACCGAGTAATATCACTAATTTTCCGTCCCACAGATTATTTTGTTCTGTTTTATTATACAGCAAGCTCAACTGCAGGTCGTCAAATTTTTATAGATCACAAAGAAGATACAAATACTTGGAAGCAACTTTTTGAGCCCGAAGTCATAAGACCTTTTCGTTTAATGATGATATATTTTTTTTTCATGAATTTATTGTCTGGATTACCATTTTTACCATACATGGTATCAATACTCAACACATTTGGCGCACCCGTTAACATTGAATGGACAATAGTAAGTTATTTGGTTTTTGAGTTATCTAAATCACACTTTAACTCAAAAACGATATTTAAATATTTTATACAGTTTTTTTTAATGCATTCGATTGTATTTTCAGTCATTCTCGATGGCTCTCTCTATAATAGGGAGTTTAATGGCAGTTTTTCTAATACGTACATTAGGCAAACGATTTCTCACGTTATTTACGTTATCGATTTGCTCCGTTTGCTATATAATTATTGGACTAATCGGTGTTTATTGGAAAAATTCAGAATCAACAACCTCTTGGATAGTTCTAGTACTTTTTCTTACTACTATTTTAATTTCATCGGTTGGAATAACGCCAATTTCGTGGACCCTTGTCACCGAAATATTTCCTGCAAAGTAAGTTAAGACTGTATTATAAAATACATTTATGTATTTTATTATGATATGTTTTTTTTGAACACTAACCATGTTCAAAAAAATGTATGAAATAATTATCAATATTGTTTTCATGTATTTTTAATATTTTGATTGAAAAATAATTTTAAAATTACTAAATGGTATATAAAGGCTGTTATTTATTGTTATTCTAAATGGATCACACAAATATTTTAACTCTTAAAATCTAAAATTTTATGAAAATAGTCAAAAATTCATGACCTACCAGTGGCGTACCTGTGAAACATTTTTTTTTTTTTGAGGGGGTGGAGGGGGGTATAAATTAATTGCACAATTTTTATTATTATTATAAATTATAATATGATCTGAAAATCAAAATAAGTAATGATAACGTCCTTATGTTGATCACTTGATATCAATGATAAGTGATAACCACATTATGATATAGTGACTATATGTGACCATAACATTACTCCTAGTCCCAATTTGGACGAATATTGACATTTTATACTATATTGTTAAGTGATATCAAAAACTATTGATATCAAACACGATTATAAACAGTGAAAATTAAAACAATGAATGTGCATTATGACATAAAAAACTTCTCAGGGGGGGGCAAATTCAATTCCCCCCGCCCACAGTTAAGCCGCTGTGACCTACTAGAGTACAAAAAGTGTTCATTTAAAATGGTGAATACATTTTAAGTTAATTAAAAATATTATATCTAATAATTTTCGTCTTAAAAAATAGTTAGTTATTATTCATCAATAAAATTATTTTATTATTTTGATTTCAGGAGTAGAAATATTTTATGCAGTATTTGTACGGGTTTTTGTTTCATCATTACTTTTTTCATGGCCAAATATTACCCAGACTTGTCAATATTAGTGGAATTTTATAATGTATTTACTATAGCTGGTATTTTTGGTTTATTAGGTTGTGTATATTTTTATTTTTGTCTACCAGAAACTGAAAACAAAACCTTACAAGAAATTATGGAGTTTTTCAAATAGAATCAAACACTCAACCGTTATATTGTTTTTTTAATTATTTATAATCCTAGTGAGCTTTGTACAGCAAAGTATCTATTTTACTATCAATAAGAGATCAGGTCTTGAATTTTTTATTGATAAAAGTTAAATAAACCTCTTAAATTAGCATAAGAAAGATTTTTCAACGTTCAAAAATTCATACATTGCTATTGAAATAAAAATATTAAATGCCTTTTGGTCATTATATAATCCCGTTATTCATAAAATTGAATGAATGAATATAAACAAGTATAAATTAATAATACATTAATGTATCATTAAATAACATAATTTTTAATAAAATAACAATCTTATTGATTATCGTTAGATGGAGTACCAATAGATCACTGCAAGAAATAATGTTAGTAACAAGTACCATAGTATAAAGTGAATATTATAATAATAATACTAAAATTACTATCGTAAAAATATTTTTTTGTAATAAAACAAAATGCATTTTCAACATTGTTAACACTTAATATATATATATTTATTTGTCTGTAAATGCATAATATATTTTATATATTTTTTTTAAATGCATTTAAATTTTTTTAAAGAAATCTATATCAATATATTTTATGCTTATGATGATAGTACCTACATTTGTTCTAAAAATGTATTAAACATTGAAATTATTGGATATATATATTTAGACTTTAGAGTATCAGTATTACCTAATACTCCATAGTTGGATACTTATTACTTATTGTGTTATATAAAGTATCCTCTATTCAAGTGGATAACCGTACTCGGCGGCCGACATATGATTCACTATGCCACTATGGTATATAAATAAATTATAACAATAATAACAATAACATGATTTGCCTATATTATACATTGTACAAGATTTTCGTAAATTCCATTCACTTAAAAATCTAAGTTCACCTTCACGATACAGAATAAATGAAAATTACAGCAAATTAAAAAGTAAAAAATAATAGTAATTATAAAATATAGTATAATAATAATAATTTGTCACAGTACAGAACTATAGATAAACGCATTAAACGAAAAAACTGATAACAACATTTTGTTATAATAAATTACCATACAGTGAATTATTGGGAACGGACGTTCTCCAAATACAGATAAACATCACAAGTGTTTTTAATTTCTATATATTTACACAACAAAGGTAAAAATCCTTAAGTTAAATCGTTGTCTACACGACCATGCCGGCCCATCGTTGTATAGACTTCGCGATAATAACCCAATTTATATCAATTGTTTATTTTATCAATTCTTAAACTTAATACAATTTTCAACATTTTTTGTTTTGTTTTGAGCTATTTAAGGACATATTCTTTTTACAGTTTTTTTTAGTTTTTTTTTTAAATGTCAATAAAATTTTATTCAAGTTTTATTTTATTCACATTTTTAGTCAAAAAGCTTGAAAATTTAATTCAAGGCTTCTAATATATTGTTAAAATAGTAGTTGAAAAATATTAAAAATGCATAGGCACAATTTTTTTTATAAGCATTTAAAATTCAATTTTCGACAACATTTATCAAATTTAAAATTTAAAAACATACCGTCTCCGCTCAGAATTGTTTTTTGTGTACAATGATATATTATATCATTGAATTCAAATTTAATACCATGCATTAAACAGTGATTCAATTGTGATTTACCATCCATACAGCAGAGCGACATCCACTTACCCTCCCTTTTTTTTATAATGTTTTTCCCTTATATTAGGATTTTTTAACTGGTTTTATACGTACCTAAGAAGTTATTTATTATATATTTTGTACAACTTTAAAATTAAATATTATAACTAGAGACCGAATTTATATGCACTAAAAATTTTTAAAACAAGATGTTTTTATGCTTTATAATTTCATCAAAATAATCTTTTATAAGCAAAAATATTCATTTATGAAAAAATATTCTTTTTCATTAAAATGTAATAGATACTGAAAAAAAAACAAAAATGTATACTTAAATTAATCCTAATCATTAAAAAATTATTCAAACAGTCATATTTAATTCATAATGTGGTGATATCCTGGTCTACCTACCTATATTGTTTGGTTGTATTTTAGATGTGTGATTGCAGTACATAGTTACATAACTAAAATTAAGATTTATGAATTTGAAAAACAATAATAATATCATTTTTTAAGCAATAAGGTAATGTATTGTATATTGTTGGATAACAGAATATTATATATTAAAGCAACTCAAACATAAATAATTCAGCCGGGTTGAACGCGATAACTACCAACCATGCTCAGTCTATAAGATAAGAGATCTAGAGGATAATTTATAAACTTATTATTGATTTTCTTATCAATATTGCTTTGCATCATTTCGTCAAAATAAATATGATTTAATAAAAATATTTTTGGATTTTTTTTATAACTCATAAGATTTTTAAAAAATATTTAAATTAAACCCCAATATGCCAATGTTATGTCTTATGTAGTAACAATTAAATTATGTCTATCACTGTTGGTTTACGGTGTGTAATTGTGTATCCGTAGTGATATATTTATACAACACGAAGAAATGTGAGAGGATTTAGATGTTAGACAAGACAGTTAGTTATACCGAGTACAATTTAAAGTATATTTAANNAAATAAATGTAATATAAATTATTTTACTTTGCCGATGACCTGGCAGCAACAATACACTAAGCAGATAGTGAAACGAGACTAGTTCAGTAGATGTATGTCTAGCAGTCTGAACGATTATTATAATATATTTTGTTTATTGATCAAAATAGTTATGGCAGGACTCCGTGATATTACAGTATGAATGAAGATGACTCCCGCATCTGTGATATATGTATACTATGCACAGTGTATAATATTATACGTTATATTATAATTATAAAAATATGAAAACTGTAATGGTGTGAAACACCATTACACTAATATATTCTTAAAATATAAAATATTCTTTAACGTTGAAATATTATTTCTTATGCACTAAAAATGTTTGTATATCAGTTCATAGATAAATGAATCGTCGAGAAATCTTATCGAATTGGAACGCATACTCTCATTCAAACTATGTAATAACATAAAAATCCTGTTTCTAATTATAATTAAACAACACTCGAATATCAAAAATATAATTTTAACAATATTAATTTGATTTACAAATATAACATTTAAAATATAATATATATTACGATTTACGATAAGATTTTAAATTCTAGAACACTTAATAATAGTTATTGTGAAATAACTTGTACGCGTTATTAAATCAGTGTAAATTGAGTGATAATCACATGCACATAAACTGATGCAATTACACAAAATAATAAACTCAGTAGTTATACATTTTTATTTGAAGATAATATTTTCTTATAAATATTCTAGAAACATTAAAACTCCGGAAGTCATAATATATTATTTATTCAACAGTGTTATTTTAAAATAAATATGATCAATTGGTTCATTTATTGTTTTTAATTGCATACTATTCAAATAAAAACATCAACTATCTACCTATAAGTAAAAGGTGAATTATTTTATCTATACTACATTGTTTTGGTAATGAATTCATATAAATAACCAACTATTATAATTCTTCCTTATAAATGATTAAACAAGAATTTAATTATTATAAGATCTTGATTACCTATTACTATACAAATAAATTATTTTGGGCTTTACTTAGTTATACCAAACTTAAAAATTTTACCTAGAAAAAATGTTTAGAACATATTATTTACTCATATAAGAAGTGTTAAACCCACTATGTATTTTAGGCATTTATCCTTATTTTTTAAATAAAAGTAATTATTTAATTTTGATCGGATTATAAGAAAGTAGTGATGGAATTTTGAAATTGGTCAACACTTTTTCTGGGTATAAAAACTTACAAACTTTTGTTTCAACTATTAAATTGGAAATAATAGTTTGAATTTATGTGTAGTTTAAGAGTTAATTGCTTCAAATTTTAGCCCATCAGGTATTATAGATTCTGAATGTATAAATTTAAAAATGTGTGTTATTTTTATTTTTATTTGTGTCTGTTCACGTGAAAAGTAGCAGGAAAAATACTTTGATTTTCGACTCTTTAGTCGTTTATTTTGGTAGCAAAAGGAATCTAGTTTTGAAGGTGATTTAAAATTGAAAATACCTATTCAGTATTTTTCAAAATCGTCGATAAAAACAAGAAAATTCAAGAAAAAAGGAATTTTACACAAAATTGTTTTCTGACAAAAGCGATTTTGTTAAGAACTTAAGTTAAATTTTTTACAAAATTTTCAGTTATATTGTTGCAGTTAAAAATATTATTCGTGTGTACTTAAAAATTTTAAAGTATTTTTAAAATTTTAAAGTTTTTGTATTTTATACACACAATGACATTTTCAAATGCAGTGTTTTAGGCTTGGTTTTAGGTGATATCGATTCAACCTACCCCCTTATATTTTTTAGTAAAATATATTACCTCAATAGCAATAATATCATAAAATATACTTAGTCTGTCTCTGCACAGAATCGAATTTTTATACAACGATCTTATATCAATGAATTTAAATTTAACACATTGATTACTATACATTTTAAATCAATATTAATACGACATTTAATATTTAATATAAGTTTAAATTGGTGGATAGTTATTTAGTAAATTAATTTTTTATCAACTTATTTTACTTTACAGAAAATTCTGCAAAATACAACCGATGAGAAAAGAAATGCAGTCCGATATTAACTATGGATACAGCTTTAAATCCATTTTCGCTCAAGTTAGTTATTACTTAAATATTTCTATTAGTTTGGAGAATTAAGTTAATACTACGATACAAATAATTCATGTATTGAAATTATTATGAAATTATATATTTTATTCATATTCAACGGTTTTTTTTATAGTCCAAATAGTTATTTAACACTCTTTATAGTTACAAAACTCTTATACTATGGATGGTGTTTAACGTTCAAATAATTATAATTTATAACTCTTATTTATATCTTACAAAACTTGTTTGCTTACAATATCAAACACAAGCCCAATAGGATTATTATACCACTTATGTGACGATGTTGATCCAACAATATATTCGTATTATTAATTTCAACATTTATCTGTAAGCCTATCATTTTATTTTTTTAAATTATGTTGTCTAACCTAACCAATGGCGTATGGTACGAGTTTTATTCTGATTTATATTGAAACACCGGTTTAATTCGGATTATCGTAACTACTTTCGACTTTATATCATATTATGGTTTAATGATTTAATGTATTATCAAGTATTAGAAAAAAAAATGTTTAATTTAGATACGTTTGAATAGTGGGTTGCAATAATAATTTTAAAATTATTTGGAAGGTACAAGCGGATCGATTTTTTACAAATGACGATATATTTTTTTAATAGTATATAGATTGAAAGAAAATGTGTGTCATACCGACGATTATTTTATGTAAGTTACATAATATTAAGAAAACACATTCTAATTATTAAAAATGTAAAAGATTACATAATATTATTATGTTATGTTATGATATTATTAAGTTTGTTCATGTCATGCTGTTTTCCAGGGCGAAAGCATGCGGTTCATTGGCCGCAAAATAAAATTGCAATAATATCACACAAAATGTAATAATAGTTTATTAATCACATAATATAGAGATCACAGAAATAAATATACACCGCGATTGCCGAGTAGACTACACCTAAGACCTACATTCTTGCTGTATTAAAAAAAAAAAAACCATAATAATATTTTAAAAGAATGCATTGCTTGTGGACCACAGTAACAATTTGAGAGTAAATAACACATTAATTTTTAATTGATACGGAAAAAAATCCATCGTGTTAATATTACAATTTTATTTTATGTATAATGAATCATAAAACATGTAATTGTTATACAGAATCTGATGTAACTCATATAAAAGTTATATTCTAACATTAAACGTGGCGTTGTTTTGCATTGCAGAGCTTGGCATTGGCTGGACCCTGTTTCATACAGATCGGGATCGGCATAGAAATCACGTGTTCGACGATAATAATTGGAGCATTAGCCAGCGATAAGAGCAAAAACGGACTGGCACCCTTGACAAACGAACAAGCATCTTGGTTCGGTAAGATGATGTATTTTTATACGAAATTGTTTTGGACTTGACAACAGTGACGCTATTTGGGGGGGGGGGTGGCAAAGGTGGGCATTAACGTCTGTCTGATTTTGAAAGCGGGCCGATGTCTGGTTGTTTCCGTTTAACCATTATTACATTTTCTTATGCCTATTTTTATAATATTTTGAGAAAATATTATATTGTGTACTAAGCAATTATTGTCACAATGATGTATTGGTAACTGATAATTAATAGTTGGAATATATTTATATTTAGACGCATGAGGAGACATGGGGTGTGCGTGTGTGTGTTTTCTATGAATGAAAAAGAATATTATATTAAATTTTATAATACCATAATTAATATAATGCAATATAGTTT